>JAHDVE020008808.1:0-77261 GCA_022606495.2 Halesus radiatus | reverse complement strand
ATTCATATTTTATTTGTATAAATTACGTTTTAGAAAACTTGATTAATTTATAGACAATGTGTTAGTACACCAAATACTTTTAATTTTATATAAATTGAAAATACACTTTGTATATACAACTTTACTTTTATTTTTATTTTCTCGTTAATGTTTTATAATTTGTGAGCGAAAATGAAGTGTAGTGCTCTTAGTTTTTTCGGCTTTAGATTTTCCTGCTTCAGCACACGTATTTTCTGCTTCATCGATTTTACAGTGAAATATTTATAACCTTCACGTTGATTAAACATACGAGTATACCTAACGGAGTTCTACCAAATATAAAAATCTGTCTTTCAGAGACTGTACTCGAATTCAAGAGTAGCATTTGCGAAGGGGGTAGCAGCTTTGCTTCATAGCCTTATCAGGTCAAGCTTAATTAAAGGAACACAACGGAGAGCGCAGAGAGCGGTGCCGGAGGCGTGCGATTATCAGCTAGTGTAAACCATCGAATCAGGGTGAATGACTAATTGAGAGAAGAAAAAACATTCCTATTCCATTTTTGCATCCCTCCCCTTGAAGCCGGCAACATTCAACACGGACGGTGCGCAGCAAACAAGTTAACAATAAATTTAATTGATTTACCGTTAAATGGTAATTTTCACTATTTTTGTGACCGTTTTTATTTTAATTATTCTACGATTTCGTGGTGCTGATGGGAACAATAAATAAAGATAAAACGGTCTACCGTATTTTTTCCCAAATCTTTCCTATCGTTTAGTTCTTGAAATCACTTTTTTTTGCTTATCTAATTGTACTTACATAATTGAAATAATCTTACGACGCCATAAGTTTAGCAAAGAAGTTAACCAGAAGGGGTGATATGTAATGAAACATTCTACCTTATGAGTCTTCTTATTGTTCTCACGTTGCTTAACGTCCGTCATGTCTGCATTCTGCATCTAGTATGAAACTGACTATGCCGAAAGGGGAAAAAATAGAAGAGGCTTAAAATAACCTTAATACTGCTTTTGCTGGCGATGCGAAAATATTAGTAGATGACAGGAAATCATCACTAAATGGGACTCCAGTGGAAGCGACCAAGAAGTGCGTGGAAGTGAAGTTCGGAAGGCTGGACATGGATGGCTAGAGGATAGGAACCGAGGCCGGTGGAGAACACTAGTGGAGTAGGTAGGACACGACCTATCCCGGTATATAGGGCAGTGATGATGATAAGGCACGCAATAAATTCTTCAAACGCACGGGCTCGGTGGCTTAGTAAAATATAATAATATAATGGTTTAAAATAGCTTAGGTTTAAAAATATATTTTACAAATATAATGCTTTGATTTCATGTGTGGGCGCTGAGGTGTGAGTATTTTAGGTTGATTGTTATATTTCATGGAATTATATAAGCGGCTTTACAGTTGTCGTAAAGACATAAATAGCATTTATAAATATTTACAAGTAAAGAAAATTTGCTGAAGTCATCAGCACAAGCATGCCTAAGAAAAATAAGGCGTTATGCTAAATACTATAGGCTTATTAGTTGGTAGTGCTAGTGGGCATCTAAATAAGTCCATTGTTAGAGGATATTTATTTAATTTTTAAATAATTTTATTGAGATTTAAAAACCTCATTGTAATATTTAATCGTTGAATAAAATAATATTAACATAACCTAAATGAAACATGAAACCGGAAATAACAAAAGAAAATAAAAAGATTTCTGCCTTTCAGAACCTCTGCCTTTCCGGAGCAACCGCTTTACCAACTTACCTAAAGTTCAATTTATGTCATCTTCATCGATATCATATCTCAAATTCAAGATTTATCAATATTAATTTCCATTTTTAATCCTATATTATTGGCAGCTATCTTTATGGTGATTACAAAGTTCTTCACGAACACAATTGCAAACTAGATAGTGTCTCGGATTAATATATTTAAAAAAATGGATATTTATTTACGCCTAGAAGGCTTTTATATGTTGATACATTTTTCACATTGTTATTCAAAGGTATATAATAATATAGTACGTTAAATAATAATTAGATGGTAAAAAGTAGTAAGTAGGTACAATATAAATGTGCAGTTAAAGCTTAATGAATAACAGTTTTACCTGTGGTTACATTATAACTGCAGACTGTACAAAAAATTATAATAAGTGGTTGAGTACATAATATAATAACATAAGTATAAAAGAAGTAAGAAGGTAGAGACTATGTAAGTAGTAATAGGTTTATAATTATGATGACGTTGTAAAACATGAACAGTTGTAAAGCGTGATATTATAAAGTCATAGTTTTATAAATATTGGAGCGCTGCAGCCGCTGGGTAGGGAAGTATGAGACATGTGCACTCACGATCGGGGTTTAATTTCATTACAAAATTATGGTGTTGGAAAGGGGTCGAATAAGCTGCCCTTATTTCAAAGAAGATTGTTTCCGTCTCCGTCCAGGATGAGAGGAATAGCAACATTAATTCACTAATCCAGCATACGGTCGTGGAAAATTAATAAATTGATTTTTACCAGAATTTGCTATAAGATTCTGTCTTTATATTATTTCGAAGTATTGTGGTCTTCAGTTGTAAGAAGTTATAAAATCTGCATTTCATTGCATCGTATAAGTTCTGGGAAATGGTAAACAGCTTTTCTAATCCCAAACAATTTGTATTCGTCTATCCGTTCTTACGTAAGCAAATAGAATACAATTAATTACTATAATTAATATGCTAAATTGCGTCTTCTTAGGAACCGTTGTATTTTAATTTCTCGACAGTTAGACTATAATGCTGAAGTTCCCGGAATAAGCAAGCCATCTGCAGTGTTTCTTTCAACTTGTATCTTCTAAAACCCCCTTTTATGTGGATACCATATAATAATGTAGAATGAGCATATGGCATCCCGAAATGGGGTATGTTGTGAGGCCGAAAAGACTGGGAGAGGATGGAGATGGGACAGAGAAATCTAGTGTAGTACCTAACTATTCAGATTGGTCGCCTAAGATGACTTTAGCCATTTCAAGTAAAGCTTCGATTCTGAATGGTGGCGTTTCACAAGGGCTATACTGAGAGCTATCTCACAAACCGGAGTTCAAAACCGCACCCCCTGGATCTGCAACCGAGGATATTAACCACTCGATCACTTGTGATCGACGTCGTAATGAGTTTGGACAATAGTACTCTTGCATTCAGGCGGTTAATTAAAATAATAATATATAACAATACAATGTTTTCAAAATATATTTTCTTATGTCCCATTTGAAAATAAAACAATTTTATGGATATTTCAAACCCGAATCACTCATAATGGAAATTAAATTATCACCTTATACACTATTGATAACTTTTACATGCAAATTTCACGACCGTCGAGTTCACTGTTCGAGGGGCAGATAAACAGATTGTCGCACTTCATGGCTTCAAATAATTATAAATAAATATTGTTTAAAGCCTGGGATTTAACAGTAGACAAAAATTGAGGGGGTTGCGATCGTTTGAATGTTTTTACATAAAGATGGCTCATAGGAAAATCAAAGTAAGTTAAAAAACACAACGGTCCTAGTACATATGTTTTAGGTTAGCTAAACGGCCTCACAAATTTGTCGATTAAAAGATCGTTTGAATGTTTTTACATAAAGATGGCTCATAGGAAAATCAAAGTAAGTTAAAAAACACAACGGTCCTAGTACATATGTTTTAGGTTAGCTAAACGGCCTCACAAATTTGTCGATTAAAAGATAATTTTAAATTCATGTTTTTTATTATTTAACGCTTTGGAAGGAATTAAATGCATTACATGGAAGGGCGATTTTTTGAGTATTTACGAAATGTATATATCAAAATACCCCTTCATTAGATGTTAAATCAAAATAAAACATAATTTGATTCACAGATCAAAATTATATATTTCAAAAACGTAAATATAATCGAGTTATGTTATTTCGGATTGTTTCTTTAAAAAAACTGTCAAACGCGAATGTTAAAAACAAATTTTATAGACAAATTGATCAGCTTGGTGTTTTCTTTTATGTGAGTGCCGCATAAGAGTCCCAACTGCTCCTAACCGTCTGAGCCAGTGAGACTATGTGTTCATAGTAATGAAAAATTATATAACATTTCCAATTAGCAAATAAACTATTAATCCGTTAAAAGGCCAAAATAAAGTGCATGAAATAAAATTATTAAATCAATTATTACTATAATATGTTGACATTTCTTTCTAATTGCTCACACTTGTGTAGTTCGTGCGTCGCATGCCTCCCGGAGTCGCGTGTTGTGGAAGAAGGGCGACAGCCTGGATGAGAGTGTTCTTAAAACTTACGCTAATGGTATGTATGAGCAGTGGCGGTTTTCTCTAATGAAAAGCTACAGCGAAAAAATCCACCAATAGGAACACAGCTCGATCCGAATCCCGGAACGCCCATATGGAGCTAAAAAACCCAAGAGATATTTCATACAACATAAATACTGTTTCGAATGGTACTGGAATGTGTGTCAAAATCTAAATTCGCTATTTCGGTGCGCAGCGATAGGGCAAGCTTTTTTTTCATTGTGTGAACGGTATTAATATGGTTTTGGTATTTAAAAGTTTTTATTATTTCTGCTTTTGAAACAGTTAATTCGTGATGGAAATCGATTTTAATAGACCTTGGTTTTTAATACAAAAGTCACATTAAAAGTTTTTGCATTATAAGAAAAATATATATTTAGTTATGTTTACATATTTTTGTGGTAAAATAAATCTTGCCACAAATATAAACTTATCATGTTACCCGATCCTTGCGAGTCTTAAAAATACCTGTAAATATTTTTTAATTTCCAACATTTACCTTTTCACACAAAATTTTGAAATAAAATGACCTCACAATATGTAATACTCGACAGAGAAGAAAATCTGTTCATAGAAAGCCGATATTCTTTCCTTCTTAAATCGCTTTAATGTTGAACTCCCAATGATTTAGACAACAAACCGCCACTGGGTATGAGGGCATTTTGGCAGAGTTCTTCCGAGCTGCTGTGTAGTTCGCGGGGAAAAATTGCACTGATGATTTTTGCCCAACTTTCAATATCCAAGTGTTCGCACCTGAAAAAAAAGAAGAAACTCCATAGTGAAAAATTATTCTCAATAAATTAATAAATTCCGTAGAATTTTCCATCACCTTAATGGCGGTATCTATACTTCTTACCCAACCTCAACCATTACAGGCTTAACTCAGACGTTCTATTTCTGACCCACCCGTTGAAAGCCCCGTGCTTTTTTCCTTTTAATTAATTTTCAAGTTTTCTCTACTCCCGTCCCTGATTTATTGTTCGTTTATTTTTAAACCTTCGACGACAATAATACTTTTCAGAATTTATATTTATTTTTAGAACCATCAACCTTTTATTGACGCAGAAATATTTTTAAACCGTTTTCCATTGAATACATATTTTTTAAATTTAGCTCTCCTCTATTTATATACCTCCCCGATCACTGTATTTTTACCTTTCAATATGTAAGATATACTATAGGTAGCAATAATGTTTCAAAATTTAAATTCTTACATTATAGTATCGTCATAGAAAACTGTTAATACTCTTACCATATATTTTCGAACTACTCTATTTTGTATCCATCCTTTTTATTAGTGTATTTTTTTTTTCATTTCCATTGTTCAAACTGTAATATATACCACTCTATGCAAAACTCCGTGTTGAAGCCTTATGGGCGTTAGAAAGTAAATAAATAAATTCGGCGAGTCCACTATATTATACGGGTCTTCGTTTTACAAGCCACACCTTTGACTCGTTTTTACATTATGTATGGCACTTTTCCGAGAGACCGAACCTTTTTATGGTTTAATGATCATCAATCGATAAATTTCCCCTTGCCATTTGTACATATTATCCCCATTCCAAACCACTACAAGCTATTTGTAATAATATTATAAAATTGATGTTATGAAACTTATTTCTCACTTTCTAGCATGACTGAAAAGTGGTCAATGGGTAGGTAATTAAGTGAATATTTTAACTTTTAATTTGAAAATCTATTATGTTTCAATAAACTATCTAAGACAGTGAGTCTGGACTCATAAAATAGTAACTGTTTTTTCTGTAATTCTTAGGTTAAATCCAATATTTTCATATCGCAAACAATATAAAATATAGAGCTAATAATTACATTTTTTTTTACTGTTAATAAATAAAACTAAAATCCAAGGAAAAAATAGTGTTACATCGTCAAAACGCTCGCGAAGCTAGGTAGTTAGGTTTGTATTAAAAAAATTGCTAAAGAAAGACAAATATCATCAGATGATAAAATTTTGTTTGTGTGATGAAGAGGCAGATAATTTTAGCAACATAACTAATAACTTACTTGACGTACCTCTCTGCAAATATTCATACGGTTAGCGCACATACACTCCCCTTTAATTGCCTCAAAAATGTACAATTTTCTGTTCACAGAAATTAAGTCTCCAAACATATCGTTATTGAACACATATAAGCAATGTTATGAAAACCTGCATAAAAATAAAAAATACCAATCTTTTCTTAATGGACTTATCAACATTTTAAATGTTAAACTATTTTATAATAAATTATTTGCAATATATTTTTTTTAAATACGAATATTTTCTGTAAAAAAAAACATTTTTGAGTAATCTCCATTTTCTGTCCATAACAGTTTATTTTATTTTAACATAAAACTTATCAAAAAATTAATGTTTTTGTTATTTTATCCCCTTTTAACCGTCATAATGAATTTTTATTGATTTATTTCTCATGTCATTAAAATCTGGTTTCAATTTAATTTTTTATAACAATATGAAAACAAAATTTTTCACCGTAAAATAAAGTTTCTGATTACCTACCTATAAATATAGTTCCCTTTTAAAATTATTCTTTATAGTGTTTTAACCATAAAGAGTCTTTTGCAAAACCTCACATAACTCAAATGATGTAGGTATACAACAATATTATAATATACAACAATTTCGACTACCATAATACGGGCATGTGCCTAGTTTGGTAGTTGAAAAAATGTTGCTCTGAATATCTTATAAATGAATAAATAAATATTATTTAAAAAAATCAATACATATCTACTATAATTAGTAAATTTTAACTGCTGAACTAACTACTCACGAACAGGTGAGATTTTTTTTATACGTAAATATTAAAAAAAAAATTATCGAAGGAAGCAATCACTTTGTGGCTTGATATTATAATTTAAATCAAAAATGTTTGTGTTTTAAGTCACATTATTTTATTTATACATATTTCTGCAGTCGACCGGTTTCGGTTGGACTCAACCTTATTCAGGAATGTACACATAAAAACTGTTTATATGTGTGAGTCCAACCGAAACCGGTGGAAGGCAGACATAGATACCATGATGAAAGGTGATCAGGAATTTCATGGCTCGGGTGTGGCAAACGCGTTTGCTGATCATTTTCAATCTGTCTACAGTAGAGATCCTCCACTTCTAGATATTAATAATGCTGCCGCATTTAATACCAGAGGAGCCTCTAACGTTGACTTATGTATATTTACGGAATCTGATGTTATGAATGCCATAAGACACATGAAGAACTCGCACTCTATCGGCCCCGACTTCGTTCCCGTATTCTTTATTAAAGGGTGCGCTGAATTCCTCAAAGCACCTTTAACTTTTATATTTAATCTAGCTATTAGTACCTCCACTTTTCCAGAATTATGGAAAATTTCAAAAATATGTCCTATTTTTAAAAATGGTTCCAAAAAGTCAATCGAGAATTATAGACCTGTTGCCATACTTTCAGCTCCTGCTAAACTATTTGAAAAACTAATCCATAAATTCATTGTACCTCAAATAGACGCATATATTATCCCCGAACAGCATGGTTTCAGAAAAGGAAGATCTACGGAAACCAATCTGATGGTTTTCACTGACTATGTTGCTAGGTCCCTAGATAGTGGATACCAAGTAGACTGTTCGTATAATGATTTCTCCAAAGCCTTTGATACCGTGAATCACGATATCTTACTAACAAAACTTGCTCAAATGGGTTTCTCCCTACGTATGCTAAAGTTTTTTAGAAGTTATCTCAAAAACCGGAAGCAATTTGTCACACACGGAATTTTTCAATCCGCTGATTTTCTTGTTTTTTCTGGGGTCCCCCAAGGGTCAATCCTAGGGCCTCTTCTCTTCTCTATTTTCATTAATGACATTGCAAAAGTCATCCGTTTTTCTCGCTTTCTCCTTTTCGCTGACGATCTCAAATTATTTCTACTAATTAGAAATATTTTAGATTGCCTACATCTTCAAGCTGACATTGATAACATCTCTGAATGGAGCCTACGAAATCAGCTTTATTTCAATATCTCAAAATGCGTAGTCCTGTCTTTCACCAGAGCATTTAGTCTCACCTACCACAGATATACTATGCTCAGTCATAATCTCAAACGTGTTTCTACTATAAAGGATCTTGGAATCGTGTATGAAAGTAAACTTACGTTTCGTGTTCATATCGAAGGGATATGTCAATCTGCATTAAAAATGTTAGGATTCGTCATTCGGACCGTGAGGGTTTTTCGGGATACTCGTACTCTTAGAATATTATACTTCTCTTTAGTCCGTAGTAGGCTGGAGAGTGGGTCGGCTATTTGGAATCCTCACGAGACGGGGTGCTCCCTCATGTTAGAGAGGGTTCAGAAAAAGTTTTTGAGATTTCTTTACATGAGGGAGTACGGACTCTATCCGTGGCTTTATCCAACTAACTTTCTTCTGGGCATGCTTGGATTTCACTCCCTGCAGCTCAGAAGAGAGGGGTATGCCGCTACCCACTTTTTTAGACTACTGCGAGGCTCCATAGAGAATTCAGCTATTTTGGAACGCATAAGTCTTTATGTTCCTGATGACTATCTAAGACAGCGTCGTCATAGATTATTCTATCTTCCTACCTGTAGAACCAACCTGCCAATGGTTCTCCCGGTGGGGAGGAGTATATTGCTCCTGAACAAAATCTCACAGGATATCGACATATTTTGCGTCAGTGAGGAAAGATTCAAAAGGGAAATTCTATTGATTCTTGAAAGAATCTCTTCTCATTGACGCGATCTTCACCACTGCCTGAATTTATTTAAATATCTCTGAATTTATTTTTTTTATTTTTAGTATATTTCTTTTTCCTTGTACATTATTTTACAAATATTAAATAAGTACCTGTAATTTCTCTTACGTATTAAATATAACATGTTTGTAATTGTATTAGAAATTAAATAAAAACATTATTATTATTATTATTATTATTATTATATAAATAAAATAATGTGACTTAAAACAAAAACATTTTTCATTTAAATTAAATTTATTTATTAGCGCCATTATAGTTGAAATATGGCAAACAATAGAAATAAGACAAAGAATTTGAGTAAATATTTTATTTAATTATTATAATATATACGATAGTAACTATATCCACAAATGAGAGAAACATAAATACTTTATGTAAATAACATAGTAGAAGTAAACTTAATTTTAATAAAAATATTTAATGGATACATGAGAGCTGGTTCTAGAATTGTGATTACTAATAATAGAGCGGACAATATTCGTATAATTGTGAGAAGTTTTAAAATTAAGAATTTGTTCATAATAATAGATTGGTACAATAGGCACATGTAAATAACACAGTAAATGTTAATTATCGTAATATTTCTAGAAGACATATTAAAAAAAAACTTAATAAAAATATGTATATTTCCAAATATACTGTACACGTTTTACAAAATCATTTCTAATTCTTTTTAAAAGGGTTGTGTGGTAATATTTTTGATGGCAGACAACAATAACATTTTTTTTTTAACCTGTGACACCTGGCTGAGAACCCGATGATTTGGGATACTCAGCCACTAACTTAATTCGACCATCTGAACTTAAACAGAATTTTTTATTCAACAATGTCTAAATACCTACATCTACCTACAAAGGTAATGTCCTGCCGGTGCACATTATCTCTGTCAGTTTTAGAGCGAAAATGCAAAACGCCTAAGTACGTCATTCATTTCCCGTCGCGTTTCACGCTTATGACGTGAATGGTGCAATCTACTAGCGACTTGTAGTGCCCACCCCCAGAGGGCGTCATTCCAAACCATAACTCACTACGTGCAATGCTCACTCATACGAGTAAATCTTCCATACATATGGGAGATTTACTGCATACCTACTTGTACCTCGAGGGTTGCGAATGCGGACCGAGCGGGTTGATTCATGGAAAATAAATTATTTAGCCCCGTTCAGCGTCCATATTGGGGTAAAAAGCTTTCAGTGTCATTTTCTAGCCAACGATGGCGTTAAAAAGTACATTCGCCATTCTTATCACTGTAGATGTGACAGGGAACCGTGACCGTCAAATGTTCCGTTCATATTAGGAGCCAAAAGTTTCCGGCGTCATTCTCTCAATGGTATATTCATAGAAGTAAATTTATTATGACCCGTGCACATTGGTAGTTCAAAAGCTCACGACATTTTCTCGTCATGACTGCATCAATAAGTATCGCTATTGTTATCACGGAATATTATCGGGGAAGGGTGGCGGGAAATTTTTGATTCGTGAATTCAATTCAGTCGGGGATCTTCTTTATGTCACGTTCACATTGCCAATAAAAATACTTCTGGCGTCATTTCTATCCAATGACAGTTTTAAATTGAGTCGGCGTAGTTAACAAAGTATTTGCGATTGATTAGAAAATGACGTCGGGAGCTTTTTAACTCCTGAATTCAAATACATTATTTAACCGGGGTCATCCAGATGCCCAGTTCTCGGTGCCGTTTTACATCTAAAGACAGCCTTAATATCGGCAATATTACCACTTCAGCTGTTGTCAATACTTTCAAAATAAGCTATGAGCATATTGACTCCCAAATGAACAGGACGTTTTGACGACCCCCGTGGAATCATTTAACCCATGCTTAACAACACGCAGAACTTCGAATACTGTTCACTTGAATTGGGCCGTGAACCTAGTGAAATAGGAAAATAAATTTTTAAAAATCTGTGTTTATAAACATATTAGTAGTATTAGTACTATCAAACTACTGGCGATGAAAGTTATATTGCGATTTGCGTTTATCTTGAAATTCCAGAAAAATAAAGCATTCCAAACTCAATAACATAAACATTGAGAGATTATACATATTCATGATATAGGTCTGCTTGATAGTTAGGTTTATTGAATTAATTACTGTGCCCCTTCAAACGTTCAAAGGTGTCGCATTGAAGGTGAGAAAGCAAATCATCGAAAAAATATATTAAAATGGTGAACGGTTGACTAAGGTTTGTTAGTGCACCATCCGGAGCCAGATCTGGAACGACAGCAGAGCCAGCAGCCAGAGGATGTTTTAAAACGGCTTCCGTCTCATTGCTTTGTGCTTTCTACTGAATTCGTATGAAGCGCGATGAATATTGTTTCCCAGTAACTCTGATGAGTACGTTGTAATAATGATTTCCGTTCTTCCATGCGCCACTTCAATATTATACCTGTATTTATACAGTTACTTTTAGAACATGCATACATAGAATATAACATAATATATAATGCGTATTTTAAATGTTGTAACTAAGCAAAGTTGTGTTATTGTGGAAGCGCGAGTACCTCTGTGAATCAACTATTTACATTAAATTAACGCAATCTTGGTAATCTCGACGAATCATCTTCTGTAACTTGGCCGTGGAAAGACTTGGAGACTATTTGGTTTCCTCCCAAATAAGGTTCTCTTCAAGACTCAGAAACACTTATTTCTTTCCAAACACTTCTACACGAAATTCCCAAATATAAGGAGTTCATTTTGAATAAAAATAAACCCGTTTTTTTTTTTACCAAATCTCACTAGTTTGTTTAGTAAAGCAACTAATATTGTTGGAGATAAATTTATCGTTAAAATATTTTTTAAATACCAAAAGTTGTGCCTATGAAAAAAATGCAACGTGATAAAATTTTTCAGAACTATTTTAATAGCCATAAAAAATCTCCTGCAATTAAAGTATCGAACATTATAACACAACAGCGATAATTCAATAATTAAAATACCCTGTAATATTGTTGTCTCTCAAACCAGTTATCAAAGAGTATTTCATATACGAGTATGTAGGTATTTTAGCAAAATGTATTACGCAGCAAAATATATTTCAGGGGGAATGAAATCCCATCAAAGGAAATTTGACATTTTTGATCCTGACATTGAAAATGGAAAGATCATCTATTCTTGGAGGCGGCGATGAAACTGTAGGGGAAGAGCTCCATAGGGAGAGGGATAATGATGCTCCATCCACTCCTGTTGTGAATTTATTCAAATTTCACCAATTCATACCATTTTATCTGCTTGAAAAGTACACAGTTTTTATAGAGAGAATCCGATTTTTTGCATAATAATGCGAAGAAAATCGTTGATTACTTCTTGTGATAACATAAGAAGTTAATTAATATCATTCATTCATTTCATTCATTCATTTTCATTGCCGGCAACCCGGGCGTTTATTGGCATAAAATTTAAACATTTACATGTACTTTACCCGTCTCACTAGACGATGTCTGTTCTGAGACGGGATCACCTATAAGATATTGTCCCGTAATTGCAGAGCACAATTAAACCAGTTGTTGTGCGTCTTTCTCTTCCGATTATTTTTCTAAAAATAAATATTTATTGCATCATTCTTCAATCTCCAAACTCCAACCCTTTTCTAACCCTCCTATACTATTTTATCAACAGTAATTTTTCAGTTAAAACTAATTTCTTCGCTTTATCTGGCAACAAGTCTACATCATAAAAGTAGAATATATTCTCAAGTATGAACGAAAATATTACCTACCCAGATTTTGTTACAATATCAAAGTATTAGCAATAACGGGAAAAACTTGAAGGCTTGCTAATATAGGCCGACGTAAAAAATGTGGATAAATCTTTCTCAAACCCGACACCGGTTCCAATGTAATGTCATTTTCTTTAAATAAATGTATTTATCAAACAAAGTTGTTCTAGCTACTAGGACCAATGCTCAATATTAAATGCACACTGCAAACATCTTTAAAAAAGGTTTCCTTTTTTATTTGCAATCATAACATAATTATTACTTAATTTATACTACGCCTTTTGATATTTTGATACCGTTTTCGTGCAGATTAATCGGCCATTGTTTTACGTAACTATATCATGTTTAAATGTTGTGTGTTTATTTCGGTACGCATTTAAAATATTGTTAAAAAATCGGCAGACTAGACATGTTCTGTTCGGTTTTGTGATATTAGCGTGATTTTTTTATAAATTGTGACATTTTCTGACAGATACTTCCATATGCTACTGTTATGTTACAGGTGTTGCCAATTTTTGCCGATTAAGTACCGTCCTAAAATATGATTTCTCCTTTAATGGCAACTATATCTGTACATCTGTGTGAAGTCGTGGATATTATTATAATGATCGTGCAAAGCAAAGATTTTTCATACTGGTACCAACAAGGTTTCCATATGGGGATCGGTATGGAAAAAAATCATAAAAAGATAGCTTAACACGCCTGTGAGTATAGGACCTTTCGTAGTCTCCTGTGCCGTGTTGATATCTATTAGAAGCATTACTTTTAATTTTGACCCAATACAAAACATACAAGCGACCCGTATGAGAAGCCATCGAAATCTTTAGATTCTACTGTCTATGCTCTTGAGAATAAAGAGCTTAGATACTTAGCTGCAAATTCGAAAAACGATTGCATAGGACTGTCCAAAAATGAAATGCCATTTACTATTGGAATTTTGATTCAATTTAAGTATCTCTTAACTTTTCGGAAATATTTAATTTGTTGTAAACAGAAGTAATAATTTTTTAAAATAAAATTTAAATTAAATCAAATTTACTAATGTTCTTATTAAATTCTGTGTTTTAGTTTTTATTATTGTTACACCCGTTTTGGTGTTCATAACCATTTTCAAACTGTATTTTGACCACATGACGACGACTTACATATATGATTTTATTACCCCCATCCAATTTTAATTTGGATGTTTTCTAAAATGATTTATTACCGGTAAAACCGATTTCCTTTGAAAATAATATTAATATTAAAAAAAAAACTATTCTGTGATTTACTTTCTCCACATAAAGTGTTTTCTTAATAGATTTATAATGATGTGAATTTAATGTGTTTGGTATATCAATACACTATTTTAAGGAATTACATTGTTCAGGTCTCGGGAATACACTTAAGGGTTGGGAATAAATAATTTAATTTACTTTATTAATTAGCGATATATTAGGATCATACGTTCGTTTATTAATTTCTAATTGCTCAAGTAAATTTAAATCTAAGGCCCTTTCTTTCTGTATGTAAGGGTAATAATTAAAAACTAAAATACTTGCACACCTTAATAATAACATTACTAAATTTGATATACTTCAAATTTTATTTAAAATCATTAAATGGAATTCTGCGAATTAAACACAATAACAATTAACAGAAGCGATAATATTTTTTTAGGATTCCCACAATATATAATCAAATTAGGTATGTTTGCCACTCTTTCCATAGTGGAAGATACTCCTAGTACAGCCCTGGTGGGCGTTCATTTAGAATCCGAAAAGTTGTTTTTATTTTATGAGCAATGATCAGATCTGAATAAAAGAGCACTTCCCAAACACCCTTTCTATGTCTATTTACTATCATCAAAATAAGTAAGTGTAGTTCCTCCAGGTCGATCATTTAGAATGATTACGCAGTATTATAGGTACGTGTCTCAAATCATAATGCACATGTCGATTATAATGCAAAATCACTAAAAACCTGTTCTGCAAGAACTGTGCTTACCGCACCTAAATAATTGACTAAAACATAGCGGTGGTGTGCACATGAAACCCCGACACGTTAAAATAATCACCCTTGTAATAAAACTACAAAGTAGCTACCGGAAAAAGCGTTCCAAGTTACTAGTGGGAACTAAATGTGGTTTAATAACAGTAAGTAGGCCAGGAACATCAAAACTAAACAAATGCAAAGTAAATTAAAGTACAGACTCGGCATTGTATTCCCCGAATAGCACGTAAGGCCGCATTAGGCAAATTAAAGTTGATATCATTTAACTCGAGTAGAATACGATATTCGGTGCTGCAGTGGCGCAGGGAGGGCGAGGATAGAAATATTAGCAGCTTTTGCATAATATAGCTTTTACATATGTACTTTTTTATATTAGGAATTGTAAATGGTCAGCATTTTACTGTAGACATTAAGCGTATGTGTATCTTTTTGGGATTTAATTAATAATTAACTTTTTTTTTTTTTCGAAGGAAGCAAACACTTTATTAAAATTAATAAACACTTCGTCAATGAACGGACGCACATTTTGTAGCAACTTTTTAAATTGAACTAACTACAATGGTTCCTTCGCCAGTTTATTGATTCAGGAATATTGATTTATTTCATTATTATTTAATAATTAATAATTAAGAAATAATAACATTTGAATTAATTAACAACAATTTAACTTTAATTGACTGATAATTAAATTTTAAGAAATTAACAAATAATAAAATTTTAATAATTTTAATAAATTAACAAATAATTCTATTTTAATACATTAGTAAATAATTAAATTTTAATAAATTAACAAATAATTCAATTTTAATAAGTAAATAATAAAGTTTTATTAAATAAATCATTAATTATCAAATATTTGAATTTTAATTAATTGACAAATAATTCAATTTTAATTTAATAAATGAACAAATAATAAAATTTTAATAAGTAAATAATAAAATTTTGAAAAACAAATAAACAAATCATTAATTATCAAATAATTTAATTTTAGTTAATTGACAAATAATTCAATTTTTATTTATTAACAAATAATACAATTTCAATTAAATAACAAAGATTCAATTAATTAACAAATAATACATTTTTAATTAAATAACAAAAAATCAATTTTAAATGGAAGAACCCGGGACGCCCGAGGAAGACATGGCACAATCAAATAATTGAGTCGGGCCATGTCAGAAGTCGGAATAACAGAAGAGAATGTATGTGGCGTTGTATGAATGTGAATGAAGCAAGAAGTATATGCCATGATCGAGTTGTTTAGCGGTCCGTCTCCTCTGCTTACCCCTGCGTGAAAACAGCGTGATAGTTAGTTGGTTAGTTGGTCAATAACAGATAAATATTTTAATTAATTATCAAATAACATTTTTTTAAATTAATTATCAAATAACATTTTTTTAATTAATTAACAAATAATTCAATTTTAATTTAAAAAAAGAATAATTATTATATTTGTCTCATAATTGTTTAATTTTCGACTTAGAAATGCACAAAAAAAACAACCGACTGTCAGGCGGCAAAAATAGGTGTACCTGTCTAAAAAAATGTATTTGATTAAATTCGTAATGGGCACGGAAACCTATTAAATATTAAAATGACTCGCGATTCTATTTTTTGTACAAATTTTAATATTTACAGCCATTAGAGCTAACTTCCTGGAACGCCCCTGAGTGATTATGAAGAGATGTTTTCAGAAATAATATAATTTATTCCATAATTTTGTCAGCTTTGAGTCGTTACTCGACTGAGGGTATCAAGCGAAAATTTAATATTTAATAAAATTTTATCGCATAATTAATTTTCAAGTGCTTCCCAAGTTACTCGAGCAGCTGGGGGTGAGGTAATGGAGGCAAAGTTGTTGCAACTAAATAACCTTGTTTACGTGAAAATAAACTCGAGAATAAAGGCTCCAAGGAGGAATAGTCTTTCATCGCAAAATGCAAACAATTTCATACACAATTTATTTATAATGGGTCACGTTTCTTTGAATCCCGCACACTAAAAATGGTCATGTGTCGTAGTATTGATCGCGATACAATACGCGCATTTTGTAATTATTGTAAGTTACATTACATGTACATTTGACGGCCTCCATGGTCGAGGGGCAAGGCGCTCGACTACGAATCCGAAGGTCGCGGGTTCAAATCCCGGCGTGTGTAAGTAAATTTTATTTAATTAATTTGTGCTGTTTCACAATGAATTCATTTAAAAATAATATGTACGAGTAGTATATTTGCGCACGTTCCAGAGTGGAATATACTCTCAGTATCGCCCTGGTGAAATACCACCATTCAGAATTGAAACGTTGCTTGAAATGGCTTTTAGCCAGCCATGTTTGGTGACCAGATCTGAGTAGCCAGGTATTTCCCCACCTTCCTCTTCCCTTCCCCAATACCTTCAGCCTCACAACATTCCCCAATTGGGGATGCCATAGTCACAATGGCTTCAGACGGTTGGGAGCAGTTGGGGCTCTTGTGCGGTATTCATATAAAAAAAAACATTATCACGAAATTTTTGCATAACTATGAAACATATTTATTCACTTTGTAAAAGTGATTATTGGTCTGTTATTTGCGTTGATGGTAATAAGCCAATAGCTACAGTTGGTCCATTTGATAGATTCACCTATTTTCACAAAGTGATTGCGATCTTTAGAACACAGGTGTCAATCGGGAATGCTATCCTTGTCCTACCGGTATTTACAATTGAGGATAGCGTCATTGATTCTTTCGGCACCGGTGCATTGTCAAGAAACCGGTGCATTGCCGAACGTTCGCCCAACATTTGCATACGGTTACCATTTATCATGTTCGTTTTTACGACTCGTTTTTGAGTTCAACAGTCCGGCTGTGGAATGATTTGTCGGCCTCTGTGTTTTTTTCTTCCTACAACATAGGTCTCTTCATGACCTATTTTCACTCCCACATCTCCCCAAAACGACCCTTCACACAGTATCCTCAAAGATGACATAGTCCGAAGGTCGCGGGTTCCAATCCCGGCGTGCGCAAGAAAATTTTTATTTAAATAATTTGTTTTGTTTCACAATTAATTCATTTAAAATAATATGCAGTATTTTTGCGGCACGTTCCAGAGTGGAAGATACTCTCAGTATCGCCCTGGTGAAAGACCACCATTCAGAATTGAAACGTTGCTTGAAATGGCTTTTAACCGTGTTTGGTGACCAAATCTGAATAGCCAGGTATTTCCTTATGTCCCTATCTTCCTCTTCCCCTTCTCCTTCCCCTCCCCAATACCTTCTGCCGCACAACATTCCCCAATTGGGAATGCAATAGTCTCACTGGCTCCAGATGGTTGGGAGCCGTTGGGACTCTTGTGCGGTACTCATATAAAAAAAGGCCCCAAGGTAAATTATTTTCTCTAGGGAATCCTGCATGGAATTAATGTAAACAACTCATAATATGTAAAAAGATGGTCGCTGATCCCGCATAAGTGGTATCGCAATTTATTTCGAAGCCAGCCATAGACGATTGATTATTCCAGCTCGATTTTCTGGACGGTGAAAAAAAAACTAAGTAAAATGTCTTCCAATGAGAAAAGGAGGGATAGGGCGAGAACTTGCTTTGAGGTGGGTGGAAGTGGAGCTCCAAGCTGCTGAAAAGTGAAAATGAGTCTTTTATTTAGCCGGTGGTGACGTTTGGAGAGGGTGGCGCGTTTCAAATGCGTAATGCTTGCACGTGGTTGAAACGCGTGAATGATTTAGAGGTGGGATTCCAAGGGTTCTTTCACCGCTTTAGCAAAGAGAGAATCTGTAAGAGGAGGGAAAGGTTTTGTGTATTGCGTCATGTTTTATGGGAGGCCAGCGAAATTGTTTGAATTATTCGGTAAATAAAAATTAATGTGATAAATATGGAGAATCATGGCGATATTAGGTTCATCACTGATGAACGTTTATAAGCGAATTAACGGCTGTATCGTTCTTCTTCGTACTTCATACCAGACAGTGATAATAATACCCAATCTACCAACATGCGGTTTTGATTCCTCACCACCCAAACCCGGATAATTATTGTTGACGACACGTCACAGCACCCTGGTGCACTCATAATAATGAGTAATGTTTAATTTTATATATTCAGGAATGTGGAAGATTTGGTGCAAACGAGAAGAATTTTATGGCTTGCAAAAATGAACGTTCAGTTCATTAATATCGATGGTAGGATATAGGTGTTTTACATAAGCAAATGCTACGAGTCGAAGAAATGTTTAGTATTTGGGAATGCTTTGCAATCCTTGCTGAAACGGTTGTGCAGAGCTTTAAAATTCAGTTTCTATTCTTGTATTGCTGAGCAAGTTGGTTGTTTCTTGTGTTTTGACACAATCCATTTTGACCCAGTCATTTCTTCCAGAGGTTGACTCAATATTACGTGATGTAATTATGAATTGTAAGATGTAATTATCTTGTAATATTGAGCAAACATGTTTCAATAAATTCATTTAGGTCTCAGCTCACATCTATTTCACCCGTCATTAGTTTCATTTTGATTACAATTTTTTGTTTGTTTTAAAATCACATTTGTTCAGTAAGAAATTTTTCACAACGTGGTGTGGCGAGGATTTTTTAAAAAGGTCTATGGAGATACTGCGTTTTGGTTCCAGGATCATGCTCGTGCTCACCAACTTCACCATCCCACACTAAGATGAAGAATTATTATTTATAGAGACCTTAATTATTATTATTTTACTTTTCAATTGTTATCAAACTATTGTTTTATCTCGTTTTGTGGAAGTACCTGCTCCGATGAAATTCTCTCCCTCCTTCTAACGCGATAAGCGCGGTCGCTGTTTCACCGTCATCTAGTAATAGCCCCAGCATTTCTTATTCACGAGTAAAATGGCTGACGTCTGAAGTAGATTATATCGACTTTTGATACTTCCAGAAGCGGAAGAGATAATGAGATATCGGATATCTTTGGCAAGGCGGAAAGTTTTCCTTTACGGGTAAATACCAACCGAAGTTTCTACGCTGAGGGACAATTTAATTACGTTCAAAGTAGGTACCAACGCTCCACAGAACATTGCCGGGCCACGACGTACATGCAAATCATTTTAAGGAGAGCATGTTTGAATTTATTTGTATACGCCGATAGTAGTTCAAATTGGTTCGGGATAGTTTGGGATTTACGTTTTTATTTTACCGATAGTTGATATTTTTAATAGCTCTGTGACTAAAAGCCCTGCGACTTTCACATACCTAGAATCGATTGTTATTCGGAAAGCAAACATGCGCTGAAATGTTTATTTTCCGAGTAATGAAATGGGTAACCGGATAAAATAGGACATGTTTAAGAACACGTTATGTTAGTTTACGTTAGATAAGGTTAGGTGTGTTGTTTGTTTGTTCTTTTACTTAATATTTTAACATTTTAAATTTCACAAACATTTTTTAAAATTTAATGAGAATCCTTATTTCGTCAGTAAATGAATATTCACCTTGTGACATCATTTTTAATAAAATAATGACGAATTATTTTGTTTAATCCACTATTTTTATAGATAAAGATCTACCTGATTAAAAAACAAAGATTTCTCCACCGAGATAAAGTGAATGCTGAACCCAACGATACACGCTTTTACGTACAAATTATTTAATTTATAAAGCAGTATTTATAAAAATATTATTTAATTCTTCACTTCTCTTCACTATTCTTCAAGGTTTTGTTTTGTTATGGAACCGATAAAAAGACATACCACAATGTTACATTTCTAGTCATTCTTATGCTCTGTGGACAGGGCCACCCGCTGTGTTTACTTATAATTTTACTGGCCTAGCGAGAATGCTCGAAGAAAACATTTTCCACCTACAAAAGTGTTGACTCAGGAATTAAATTCGTACTGTGAAATCGGCAGTTAATAATAATCATTTCCATCACAAAAGGCAGTTTCACTTGGAATATAATCACACTAATTACACTTGCAACTTTGAAAATAATATATTCATATTTGAGTGTAGGTACCACTTAAAAATGAATACAATAACTATAGAAAATTATTGTTTTATTTTTTATATAATAATGGTGTGATCAAAATTTTTTTTTAATGTAAGCTACACACAAAAGTTCTGCTGCCTGGAACCGGTGGTACCTTCTGCATCACCACTAATACAGGAATGTTGTGTAGCAGGAGGAAGAAAGAGGGTCAACCAGGCTATTTTTTTTTTTTTTAACAATAGTGTAATCATTTCAAGTAAATTTCTGAGTGGGATTTACACAATAGGCCAATACCGTTAAAATATATTGTTTTCCACTCCGGAATGAAGTGCAAATATTTTATTTGTATGTAATCTACCTACAATATATGGTTTTATGAAGTGCGCCGTATTAATTTCTTTTAATAAACACGGAAAGCTCCGATATGTGATGGATTTTTTTTATTATAGTCGGTCTCTATGCATGCCGCGATCCATACAAATAATTTGTATGCATGTATGTAATATATAATATCGTGTATGTGTGTTACAAGTAAAGTTAGTAACCTGGTAAAGTTAAAAGGACAACACCGTTAACCAAAGATTCTAACCCGCAGCGCTTGGGCTAAAAGTCAAGTGTTCTAATGGCTTCTTAGTAGTTGCTGACTTTGGGAAAGTCAATTACGAGTAGATTCGTAAGAAGGGTGGGGCGACAGGGGGCGATAGCCCCAGATATACTCCTGGTTATATCTAAATGGGTTCAAAAAGGGAAACAGCCACAATTGTATCTAAACATGATTTTATATTACTTTATATTATTATTTTTTTTATTTAACATCCAGAGAGCTTTACATACCCCGACATATATATTTACGGTACGAACAAATTAAATAAAAGTATGGTGACAAGGGAGGTATATAAAGTGATGACAGTAGTTTGAGTAATATTTATTTATTTTTTTGTAAGAAATAAATAAATATTACTCAAACTACGGTCACCTTTTTATATACCTCCCTTGTCATCATACTTTTATTCAATTTGTTCAATATATACGAGTATATATATATTTTTTTTATATGAATACCGCGCAAGAGTCCCAAACTGCTCCCAACCGTCTGGAGCCATGGCAATCCCAATTGGGGACTGTTGTGAGGCTCAAAGTATTGAGGAGGGGAAGGAAAAGGGGAGGAGGAAGGTGGGGAAACGGGGAAATACCTGGCTATTCAGATCTAGTCACCAAACACGGCTAAAAGCCATTTCAAGCAACATTTCAATTCTGAATGGTGGTGGTCTTTCACCAGGGCGATACTGAGAGTATCTTTAGCTCTGGAACGTGCGCAAATATACTATATATTATTTTTAAATGAATTAATTGTGAAACAGCCCAAATTAATTAAATAAAAATTACTTGCGCACGCCGGGATTTGAACCCGCGACCTTCGGATTCGTAGTCGAGAGCCTTACCCCTCGACCATGGAGACCGTCAAATATATATATGTTATGGTAATAGTATAAACACTTTTATGTGACGATACTACAATAATAAAATTTTCAAATACAGATACATTTCCTTCGAAGCAAAAAAACTTTAGAACAATCATCGATCACACATCACGATATGCACCTTCTTGAATCTTGAGATAAATTGTAAAATTTATGATTTTTCGCCAAGCTTTTATTTAAAGCACGGGCGAATACAATATTAACACAGTTTTTGCCTTATTAAAATTACTAACTTGAAGTCTAAAACTGAAAATTTCACCACCCATGACGAAGCTGCCGATTAGCGCTACTCGTTGAGTAGAATATATTATCTGTTTTACCATCGAAACAGGATTTTCACCGTGTTGTTTATAATCCATTCTACTTAATTCTACAACATGAAAAAAAAGGTTTTATATATAAATAACCGGCCAACTTGAATCAGTGTCCTGGCCTTGGTTGGGGTGGTTTTGGCTGCAGTCGTTAAAAAACCTCGATGTCGAGTAGGGTAGGGCGGGGCTAGTTGAACACGATTTTGCTAATTTAAGCCTAGACTCAAAACTCTTACTGACAATTTTGTTTTTTTTTTTCATCTTATTAAGATAGTTTCATTATCTGACTTTATAATGATATGAAATGACACAATACATTGATCTTATATAAGATATTTAAATTTTCACTTAAAGAGAGAAAAATGGTTCAACTTGCCCCATATAGGGGGCTAGTTGAACCACGCGAAGGGACTTGTTGAACAATATGGTGTCAAATATTTATTATTATTCGCACACATGGTTTATTAAACAGTATGAGCTTTAAAATAAAATTTATAGAAATAATAAAAGAATACAGAATTAGGTACCTAATCGTTTGATTTTTTATATGAAAAAAAAGGTATGTTGAAAAAGGTTACAGCTAAGTTTAACACAACGAACATACTATTCACCTGGTAAGTTCTCTGAATAAACCGTATCACACATTAGGCAAGCATATTTTTCAGAAGTGTCGGATGATGAGTCTGACAAAGTGGAGACTTTTTTCTTAATTTCTTCCCTTTTTGCCTTTTCTGTTTCTGTCTTTCGCCTTTTAGATTGCTCTTGGGGAAGAGAATCTTTGTCAGGAGTGTCAGTTAAAATAGCTGCTCTTCTTCCTCGCTGTTGTTGGTATTGGGAGAAACATTTTCTTTTCCTGCTGTCGGTGTACTATGTACAGCTGAGGCTAATAATGGTAGGGAAATCTCTGGCGATTCAACTTGTAATGTATTTTCAGATATGACTTCCGGGCCATACATACGATGGGGTGAAATCACTACAATATTTGCCAGCCATTTTATCAGTTTTCTAAGCACCACGCATTTTAAATTTGTGTTTGACGGCGCAATCATATGTTAGACGACGGACGTTCCTTCGTGCTAACCCGAAAAATATTTCATATAGTTGAAGCAAGTATTTGTTAAGTTCTTTTGTTGTTATGCAGGTAACTTTTGTCGCAGAGGTGTATATACCACTGTCGCAGTGTCGTTTTGGTCCTTAAATTCAGCGATAAATCCCACAAATTTGTTTTGTTTTACATCATACTGATTGGCTGCAGATCGGATACTCTGTTTTCGATTTATAACAGATTCTGCCACATCTATCAATTAATCCAGGGAGGCAGAACCACGATCCATCTTTCATTTTGTAGGCACATATATAGAAAGAAAAAAATCGCTAATATTAGCATGTTAAAGTGCAAAATAAATACGTTATGTAAGGAATTTGTTTATGTTTTATTAAACATTTCATTGAATTACTCATAAACCACTAAATGTACTACAATTTTACTATTGAAAGAATATAAGTAAGCACCAATTTAAAATTGACTTACGTTGAATTAGTACCTTTGTTCCTTGGTATATATTTTCAAAAGAGTAGTCGAACGTCTGTTTTTACTTTTTGCGTGAAATTCACAAAAAAATCCTGTGCACACGGTATGAACGTCTTGCGCGACTGAATGCTTGTCATCGGGGTCCCTCCACTTCTAGCTTGCTGGGACATGTTCGACACTCTTCGTAAGTCCTTTGGCATGGCATGGCAAGCCCTATGGTTCAACTAGCCCCGCCCAACCCTACCGGATATGTATACATCAGCCGATTTACTCATTGCGATCGATCTACCTCGTACATTGGAGTGACATGCCTCGCCTTACATCATATTTCATTGCTAATTACTTAATAAACAAAGGTGACCACAGTGCTATTTTTGTAACAGTCCGAGAAAGGCGATATATCTCAGAATTTTTTTCAATCATGTTTACTGAATTACAAAATCCAAGCACACAACTACTTAATTTTTTTGTTTTCGTAGAAAGCAATCACTTTGTAGTTTGATAGATTATTAAATGTAACAAACACTTTGTTTTAAACCACTAAGTTATTAAATTTTTTTTCACCAACCGGTTTCTCGTAGCCCATGCTTTGTCTGGGTTAACTTTAAACTAAACAAAGATACATAGCGCCCTAGAGGTGATTTTTCACAAAAACGGCGCTTTACAAATAATCCAAATATTGTTATTAATACTGTAGAGTGAGAATATATTATATAGGTTAGGTATAATATAAAGTAGAATAAGAGGGAGACGTAATATAATAGAGAACAATGGAACAGTGAGAAAGCGATAAGCCCACATAATATAAAATAATTGTAGAAAATATAAAAAAAGAAAGATACAGAACGTCAAATGAGGGAGGGATTAAGAGGAAGTGGGAAATTTTGAGTTAACCGGAAATATCTGTAATATGAGAATATAGGTCAAATTACGTTGACTGTTGAGAATATTATTATCCATTTTAATGGCTTCCTTTATTTCTAAGGCTTTTAAATTATCTAATCTATCGCCGAAACCATTTTTCGGTAGAATCAAACACATTAATTATATAGTCCATCGGTTGGTCACGATACCATTAATTAAATACAAATTTGTTTAACGGGTGATTAAAAAAAAAAAAAACGCTCTAAATGTTGGATATGATTTGGACTTTGATGATATAATCTATATATATATATATAAATCAATGTAAGTTTGTTTGTTTGTCCTCGATTTTCAAGAAAATTACTTGACCGGTTTCGAAAATGGCACAGTTTGTTTTTATTAGTGCCGGGAAGGTTTAGAAAGTAGTATGAATGAAATCCAATACGTAAAACTGTTGCTATAGCGCTTTAAAATTAGTATGAAAACATTGAACCCGCCATGTTTTATTTAGGTTAGCCCTCTGGTTAGCCACAGATTGCATATTCAAATGAAGAACGTTTTTTTGGGTAGAATATTTTCAAAATGGAAAACACGAGAAGGTACTTACTTAAGAACTTTGTGATTTAGATATATTTTGAAAAACTAAACGTTTGGAATGATATACCATATTTAAATGAATGTTTCTTTATTTTAAGATAGATTCTTTCGCTGATGGCACCCTTAATGACAAGTAAGAATTCACAACTACATAACTTTATTAAAAAAAAAAATCCCGAGCAAGGGCGGGTACACATCAGCTAGTCCTTGGTAAAAACACGTGATTTAAAACAAAGACTTTATTTCATTTAATAACTTATTTGTTAATTAGTTACGAAGTGTGGTTTTTCAACGTTCTGAGATTTGTTTTTTCACCTTGTTTTAAAAGCAAACATTTTTTTATGAAATTCTTGCAGTGAACAAAATTTTCTTTTAAAAGAGTTTGTTAACATTTAACAGAATAAAAAAACTTTTTGTTGTGATGGAAGGTACGTGTACGTACTTGTTTTAACTGTTTAATAAAAAAATGTATAACTTCTTCTTTCATCCCCTCCCACATTTTATAAAAACATATTTTTTGTTTTTACCAAATTTTGTACTTATTTTATTCACTTAAGCTTATTAGAAAAAACATGTATTTTAATAGGAAACTTTCATTAGAAAACTGAAGAAATTCTTCATGATTTCAGTACTTGCAAACAAAAACAATAACAATGCCGAGCAAAGATTTTATGAGACAACGACATGTTAAAAGTTTTTAAATAAATGAAACGAAAAGTCATCCTACGAAGTGAGAAGTGAACTCACATACACTTACGAGGGTTTTCCAGGCCATTAGACTACCTACTTATAATATTTGTACTCATTCGCATTTTTTTTCTTGTGGATAATTCTCAAGAGTCACACTGCCATAGCCACTACTGTTAACTATAATTTAAGGAATTTTATGAGGTGGTTGGAAATAGGGAGAGAAAAAAAGAGCGATGGGAACTATAATGCCATTTCAAGCAACGTTTTGATAATGACGTGGTTTATTACGAGGTAGTACTGAAATAAATAAAAAAAAACTTTAAATCTGAACACTGTTTACATACTTAACATCATGTTATTCATTCAGCAGATCGTGGTTGTTTTTACTCATTACCGAGTGATTAAATTCACGACCCACGTTTGTAGAGTAATACATATTGATGTAATCTGTCTTCGTCAGAAGAACATTTTACAATACGCTGCAATCTACTGATTGTTTTTTACATCTTTGCAGAATGACCGTTTCATTTTTATAATTTTTGAAGTCTGTTATATTATTTTTCATAATTTTTAGTCGTGCTCTATCCAGTTGGTGGGCAGGGTTGTTCGTGTGCAACTATTAATGAAACTGCCCGTGCCCATTGGGTGGTATAAACGACTGTACGCGTATCTAAAAGGTTTACCATGCCTATTGGGTGGGATATTCGCATGTCATGTTTAATATTTAGAAAATGGGTGTGTGGCATTACTCATGTAACAGTGGCGTAACAGAAAGTAAGCAATCCGCATTGCAAAGAAATGCAAACAAATCACAATAACACTTTTCACATTTAAACAGCGTTAATTTTCTTTGGCATATTGAATAACTAACTAAACATCACGCCTTTTCTCCGCAGGGGTAGGCAGAGAGGACGGACCGCCAAACAAATCGATCTTGGCATACACTTCTCGCTTCATTCACATTCATACAACGTCTCATACATTCTCTTCTGTTATTCCGACTTCTGACATGGCCCGACTCAAGTATTTGATTCACTTGATCGTGCCATGTCTTCCTCGGACGTCCCCGGTTTCTTCTCCCATTCGCGTTGGCTTCATATATTCGCCTTACACTCCTTCCTTTTTTCATTCGCTCTACATGCCCGAACCATCTAAGGGTCCCTTTCTTAATCTTGCTCATTACACTTACATCAACCTTGCATTCTTTAAGAATCTCAACATTTTTCACACGTTCATATATGGTTTTACCACACATTCGTCTCAGAGATGAGTTTCTCCAGCGTGCATTCTACTTTCATCTTTCCTCTGTCATTTCCATGCCTCACTGCCATACATCAGGGTTGGTATCAGCACGCCATTGTGGACTGCTAGCTTAGTTCAGTCCTCCGAATATTGAATATGGTTGTATGTATTTCCCGTACGTTGGTGAAACCTGTGTAGTAAAATACATTGAGATTAATATAAATAGAGTAAACATCAACGTTCGAAATATGGGCAACAACATGCAGCCTATTGGCAACATAGAGATAACACAGTCTTCAGTCGATCACAAGCGCTCGCCGGGTACGGATCTTCAACGATAACCGCAGAATGCCTACATTGTTCTGGTAAAGATAGAAAAAGCAATGGTGTAACCTTTCATCGATTTTATCATAATAAATGTTGGTGTGAATTGGCCTTTTTAATGTAAAAAAAAAAGGAGCACTTGACGCTGGCACGCCAGTAACGCGATACTCAAACGCTCCGAGCCGCGGCGCACTGACGTCCCAAAACCAAAACAACTGCATTTAATTATGAAATTTCATGTCTTATAAATGATCCATTTTTTGCCGAAATATTCTAGAATACCCGTTTACCTAAGATGCAATAAAACTTTTTTCCGTATCGCCACCTCGACTCTCGCCAGCGCTGCTAGAAGTTTATGGTTCTACTCTTCTCCAGGTAAACGAGCCCTCGCTACAGTTAGTCGCTGTGTAAACATACATTCGTGTGCATCTATGGCTAAAGCAAAATAACATGTGAATTATGAACACGTTACCTCGGGGTACATATTTTAGTTATATAATAAGTTCGATCATAACTTTCAATCATTATAAAAACACAGCTTACTTATGTAAACAGCGATTTTTTTACTATTATTAAAGTAAATTTATCATCTATTTTGAATGATCATTTTGATTAATTACTTACCCACTCCAATTGATTTTTGATTATGTTTATAATTTGTCTATTTTTACATTATTGTGTTCTATTTTTATCATTTGTATATACTTGACATTATTATTTTTTAGTATTCTGTATATTTCTGATGAGGAAAAGCATGGCTTTCGAAACATGTTGATATGTATATATAAAAAAAGTTGTGATTACAAAGTAATTTTTAATTCATTTATTGATAATAGTAATCTTAAAGACTATAATGATAAAAGGAAATAACGCCGGTCACAAATTTCAAAAAAAGTTGGCACCTCAATAAAAGCTGAATATATTGAAGAAGGCTGTATTTCTATAAGGTGAAATAATAATAAAATAGTGACGTACGTAAAGTTGTTTTTAATTGTGTGCTTATATAATATGCTATGTCATGTTCAAAAATACCTAGTAGCCTAGTACTGAGGTCAATATTATTTATCAAACTTCAGGTATTTTTTTTCGTTTGGCAGTTGAGCTGCACTTGTGTACATATGTGGAATTTCTTTGAAGTGTCCAGCAGTAATCTGCCAGCATTGATGAACGTCATTTTTCTTGGTACCGCTTGTCCATATTGGCTATATATAGATGAAAATGCTCACCATGCTCCTCCCTTACGCTACACAAATTCTCAGAAAAAAAAATCCAAATGAATTTTAAGAGACATATTGTAGCCCATGTTTCATAGGCTGTAATTAGATCAGTGACAATCTTGACGTAGTCTTAGTGTTTATCGTTTCCCAAGAAATTTTCAGTTAGTTCTATAGGAGTTAACACCGTAGAAAAATACTGATCTTTCAAAATCTCTTTTATTTATTGTCCTAGAAAGATTCCTTCTTTTATTTTAGTATCACTCATCCTCGGAAATTTTTCTCTAAGTACTTTAAACCGATGTTTCTAACTCCAATTTCGCTGGTGGTGTTGGAAGTAGTCAAGCTTCATAATCAGCCACAAGCTGCATAGCCGACTCGATGGATGTTAAGATAACTGACATGTTTCTTTTTATTTGTTGGTACTTCAGATATAACAGTTAGTCAAAAACAGCAATCACGGATGTGAACCTTTGGCTCTCTCCAAATCAACGGAATCGCAAAGTGTATTGATTTTCGCGACCCTTTAACCATCCTCCGAGAGTCCGTGAACCTCGAACCCAGCTTATGTGAGGTATCTATGGTTTATCCCTATCACATACTTTGCACTTACAATATAGTTTGTATGCTTTTTTATTTAGAGAAGTTATTTTTTTCCTTTGCGATTATGTTCACACATGTTACTATTTCTGTACGTTCGGAAAATTTTTAAATTAAACAAATTTGGTAATTTTTCACAGAAACACGTTCAAACACAATGCGCACTCTAAAATACTCAAATAAAAATGACAGATTTGACATATTGGTGAAGTGAAACAGTGCAAATAATACGGAACAGGGATGCACTGTTGTATTATTTTCTCCCAATTTAAAAATATATATCAAAATACAAAAATACAAAACAAAATCTGAATCCCCCAAAACCTGACTTGCTACAAAAAATATTATGATGTATTCGAAATCAGCATACCTTTGCAGAAAGTTAAAAGACAAATGGAATGGTTTTTATTATACACTAAACAGTCGTTTAAGAGAGAACGAACAATGAATGAATACGTGGAAGAGTGACTTTTGGTCATATATAGTCTAATGTAGTAAACGAAGTTCTTCAACAACCATCTATAAGCTCCGACCGCCACACCCCAAAGCGAGGTCGTCCTGTGAAACCCTTTGAGAAATGTGACGATGGAAGAATTTTTTTAAACTCTTTTTAGTGGTATGTGGAAAAGAGTTGACCCTTCCAACTCAAAGTTTGCGATCCATCGATCCATGAATAGAAGAGATGGAGCAGAAATGGTGATACAGGAATCTGCATATTCTACTTAGAAAACTGCGCAGTATATTCTATTTCCCATGAGACTACCGTTAAAAATATCTAATAACCATTAACATTGATATAAAAAATACAAAATCTCAATACGTCTCATTTCGACACAAGCAAATGCTGATATATATCCTAGCTATGGTCAATTGTTGGAAGCAAACAAAAAACGTTGTAATCCACCGAAACTGTTGAAGATGTAAAGGTTCAGTTGATCATACCGTTTAGCGATTGATTTCTGTTCAACATGAAGTGTTAAATCAAACAAATGTTGGTAGAGACATATATCCTCAAACATTTATATAAGCAGTTTTTAGGTGAAGAAAAGGTAATACATTGCCAACGGAATTTTTAAACTTATTGAGAGCACCAGATGCACATGAAACGAGCGACCAGGATTCTGCCTCCGAAGATGATGATGATAAAATGTACAACATACTTACCCATCCGTGCCTCACCTAAAAAATAAGTGCCTTTACAAGATATTACTATTTTCTAATGCTTCATGATTTTTATTAAATTGAATCTCTTGAAAACATTTCTTATGTGGTTTTATTGCCAAATATCCATGAAAAAGGTCAGTAAAGTCACAAAATTAAAAAATTTGTTCAACAAATACAGTGGTTTTATTTACAAGTCGTAAAAAATATTAATTAATATATAATAAAAAGTAAAGCACACAATAAAGTGCAGTTGGGTTGGTCATTGGTCATTCGCGGTCGGAATGATTCGGGCGACATCGACAGCCGCTTCACCTCCCTTCGTACCTCCGGCGCGGGAACAATATTTTATAATGATTTTGCAAGGAACGTAGACTCTATTTATATGTCTCCATGTAAAATCAAGAGCATTTTGAAAAATTCTAAACACGACATTCCCGAAAACACCTCATAGAATAAATACATAAATTTCATTTTGAGACTAGTATTACTTTCCGGTTCCGCATAGAATAAAACGTTTTTTTCTTTAAAAACTTATTTAAGAAATACAATATTCCGTACTCCATTCGTACAGCCAATACAATATGACATTTAAGTAATTTTAAATTAGAAACCTTCTAGATTTTGATTTAAATTACGCTGGATCTAGAAAATCGAGACAGAAAAATGGGTACAAGTTTCAAGACGCTAGAGCTCACCGCTCAAGAGTTATGTCTGCTTAGTATATATAGATATTTTCCAGATATTTATTCATTTTCATGTAGATTTTTGCCGCCACATCAAAATATCATTTTTGTTTAGGAATATGTAATGTCTAATCAGCATGTGCCTCACAAATTCGTTCTGCATAAAATGAGGATTGCAACGAAGGAGACCTTCGGGGTTTTTGTCTGAAATAACTTAAAAATAAAACTTGAATTTAATATTCCCTGACCGAGCCCGGGGCGCCTGCCCAGAGTTTCCATGTTGCCTGGTCAATCGGCACACTCCTGCATACGAGTATATTGTAGACTGGTATATCAGTAGGTCCTTATCCTTGCTAAGTAAATCATTGCTAAAATTTAAGCGTGCTAAGCCTCAAATTGCAACCAGTTCCGGCGCTAGTAGCTGATTGTGACAAATCTCATCGGTCAAATTTGACATTTACGTAAATAATTGCATACAATAATAATAGTTATTCGTCTCGCTAAAATTTTCATAAATTCGTAAATTGTCTACTTTCATCAGTATGAACTTCAATGATTTATAGAGAGATGAGGATTGTCGATGATATTAATTGATAAATTATGAGTTTCATTCTAAAGCAGACTAAAGACGAATTTTTAAAGCTTCTGTGAGAAAAGGCTTGTTTTCAAAGGTTAGTTTACCATAATTTCATGAATAATGCCACTGATTCCAGCAAAACAATGATAATAAAAACATCTATTTTCCAATAAGATATATTAGATATAAAATAATTTAAAATTATTGTCTATACTTGACATTACTATTTTTTATTATTCTATATATTCCTAATGAGCATCGCTTTCAAAACATGTATGATACGAGTATGTGTTTATTAATAAAGTGGTGAATACAAAGTAATATTAAATTATTTAATAATAATGACGCCACAAAGTGAATACCAATCTCTCGAAGAAGTTATGTATTTTATCTTTATTTTTACATATTATACAATTATTGACTGAAAGGCCACTGAGAAGTTATACATGTCGGAGCCCGGAGTGAAGCTGGTTTTCAGCAGTACCTCAATCAGAAAAACAAATACTATTTACAATTAGATTCCTCGCATAGGGAACCATGCTGAACATCATGGAGTTGTACTGAAATACCGGGCTTATGTGGGGCACTGTAGGAATACCACTGAATGGAGTTATTTAATCATGTTTAAGTTTATTTAGAGTAAAGCGCACTTGAAATGAAATCACACAAAACTGCGCTATATAAATGCTTTGTCATTATTATTATTATTATGCTGATTGGTGTGGAGGACTTGCTCAAAAATCAACTCGTAAATAATACCCGTGTAAAATGAACGGCGGTCGTTGACGTTTTCAAACATTACAATGACAATGTTGGATTCGCAAAAAAAAAAAAAAACAGGTTCCTCTATTAAAATCATAGACAGAACGTGTAGTATCGGTGATATCTATGCTATATATACGCGAAAGTGCGCTAGGTTCGTCAAAAACTCATAACATCACGGAGTTGTACTGAAATACCGGGCTTATGTGGGGCCATTGGTGTGCCCATTTTGAAGAGGTGCTCAATGTGTGGGGACTGCGGAGGAACAGTCTGCACGTGTGTGTAGAATTGCTACGATTGCAACATGGTACGGCCTGCCGAATCAATGTTTCCGCCTGTCTGTCGATTGTCAATAATATTCAGCCGAGCGTGAGCGTTTGCAAATGCGCTACATGCGCAGATTATTGATTGGTTTCACAAAAAATATTTACTGTTAAAAAAGTTTTGGCAGCATACGAAGTCACTAAAAGTTCCACTGAAATATGATAGTCATTCGCTTTAGAAAATAAATATCAGACCCCCGAAAGATATCCAAGCGGTGATTTATATCTGCTTTATAAAGCCATATTTAAAAAATTGTATGTTTACATGTTAAAAATTCGTTTCAATAATATTGTAACGCGTGATTAGAAATGGACTCGACCGGGAGATGTCTGTCAAAACGGTGCAGGCGGGACCACTTGAGGGCCCAGGTGAGGAGGGCTGCAACGATGCGGCTCTCCCCGAGCAGTTTGAACCTTAATCCCGTAAAGTTTGGATCGTACGATGCTATATAGATCCGATTATTGCACCTAATTGTGTATCGAATGTAAATTACCTAAATGCGTAATTAAACCCTGCAATCATCATTCGTGTTTTTATTCAACGTTTACAATATATCTCGCATTGAAACTTAGTACAAGGTCAATGTTAACATTTGTCATTTTTCTGCTCTACCTTTCTATTTGTTTAAAATCTATGTCGATAGTGAGTTGACATTTTGAAGTTGTATTTTTCGTATTTTTAAAGAATTTGCATTTTTCTAAAAATCATTTAGTTTGCCTAAAAACGCGATGTAAATAAACCAAAAAAAATCTTAAAATTCTCTTTCAAATGCAAGGATTTTTTGGTTGATATATTACCAATATGAACAAATCTGTATTGTACGTAGCTCTTTGCTTCGTTCATTAAATATTCAGTCAAAGGATCGATTAATTTTACTCGTAACTGGCGCGCGAGAGGTACTAATATAATATATATCTATGTGCTCGTGGATGGTCTACGGTCTAGGGTGTTCACAAATTAATGTGGGTTATATTAAATTTAAGTTTTTCAGGGTGCTGCGAACAATGGAGTCAGAAATGCAAATACACATTTTTTAGATTGATTCTGACTCGGTATCATAATGTTTCTCATTTTTTTGGACCTCACAATGTCATGTTTTAATTCGGTACTTAAGTAGTAAGCAACCAGGGGCGCTATTCCCGTTCTTTTTAAGGAAGATTCCTCACGTTTTTCCTTAGGGTTAAAGACTTCTTGATTAACTGCGGAATTCCGGTGAGACATAGTAAAAAGATCCTAAGTAGATTGTCAGGAGATTATTTGAAAACACAAATTGATAAAATAAAGTGACATAAGATTTTCAGCTAAAACTTTTAAAAACAATTATATTATATTATAATTCATTTTAATAAATTTTGATTTTATTTTTAAATATCATATATAAGCCCTTTAACGAAGAATCACGTTTTATAAAAAGGTACCTACCTCATTACATAGTAATGACATTTTTTTGTCTCTAGTTCTAAAAGCGACATTTGAATTAGTACCGACGGAAGAGGTGGGTTATTCCACTTACTTTAAAAACTCGGTTCCAATTCCGAGTTTAGCCACATTGACTCGATTCTGCGGGAATTGGTCTCCATTCCTGTCGGTCCGCATAGGTCCGCCGTTCCGGAATCAAAAATCGTTCATATTACTTTTATGAATAGGGACGCCTTTCCTTTCTGACTCCAATCCAAAACCTTTGCCGTTCCTTGAGTGTGAGTTCGAAACGAGTCAATCCGGATTTATGAACTCGGAGTGAGTCCACCGCCTTCGGAATTGAATTCATTGGACTCGGCCGGTTGTACTGACTCTCTTCAATGCCGCGCTTGACGTGAATTGTCAAAAATATCAACATCTATATAATGTTTAATAATGTTTACTAGCTAATTATGTTTAAAGTAAATAATAACGTAATTGGTAACATACTTAATATTGAGATTTTCTCTTGTTAAAAGATCGTAAATATTGACATTTATGATGAATGTCGCTCGCTGAAATCAGCTGACAGCTGTCATCCGAGAGAACCGGAACCGCAGTTAAGCAAGAAGGCTTTAACCCTAAGGAAAAAAGTTAAGGAATCTTGCTTAAAAAGAACAGGAATAGCGCCCCAGGGTTGCTAAATTGCTCAATCTAAAAGTCAGATATCAACTAACCTTCTCCTAAATCATACCCCTAAGATTTTTTTCGACGGCAAGTTCCTACAAGCTTTCATATCATCATTTTGAAAGGGTTCTGAGCTTGATTGGTTTAGTAGAGCTCCTTTGACTTTGAAGTCACTCCTGGTCTATATTATTACGTTTGCAGAACGACGCGGAGCCTAGAAGGTTTCCTGAAACCTTTTTTCAGTTCCCAACTACCTTACATAGAATATAACCGAATTGCAAACACTATCGGAGATGTCTGAAACTAAAAATCTTACACGCATATCACTCCATACATAATAGCTATCTGAAGTTTTATTTCTTTATGAAGCTCTCTCGTTTAATATTAAGACAGCTTGATAGGATTACTGTTTCCTATCTCCTTCTTTCCTTAATATTGACTTATCCTTCCCTCGAATTCCATCCTGGAAGACCTACCTAATGAAGAATACATAAAAAAAGATGAAGATTGGTTGCTTGCGGCTTTATTGCCAACAAATTATTATTCGCTTTACTCTCGCTATCAAGAACGGTTGATTCCGTGTCGCCGTGAACGGAATCTCGTTTTTTCACAATCCCCAAAAACATCATCGATCGCTAATCATATATCATATAATTTAAATATCTTATTGAAACCATATAATTTTTTTTAAACAGGAGAACAGAGTGCTCTACAAGCTGTGTTTGTAGAGGGAAATCGACCATGTTATTGTCGACAAAAAGGTAGGTTCTTCATTCTTTCGTCCCATCCTAAAGACACGAAAACCCACTAGATCAAATAACTTATCTTCCTCGTAATTTACAGTCCATTTGGGCCTTTGAGCGCCCACATCTCTTATGAGAGGAGCGGAGAGTCTATGATGGTAGGACATGTAATCTTTTTTTGACGTTTCAAATATTGTATCTACTACATTCATTTGAGTTTCTTGCAATATATTTATGTCTCATAAATGTAAAAGTCTTTCTGATTACCCGTTCATGCTGTGCATTCAGTACCCTCACGTAAGGTGCCTTCTCTCTACAGATAATAATGTATCGGCTTTGTTTCGCATGTCATGGGGTGTGTTCAAACTCACACATGAATATTACGCGAACCGAACAATATTGGTAGTTGTATACGAGCAATCAACTATTTTTATTAATTTGATGCACGGAAAAATTGCCCAAGGATATTGGTGGTTCTATGTAGGAACTATGTATTATAGCAGCAGGTAGGTACGTAAAGCGATAGTAATAACGAAGGTACGTTGTAGATACTATTTAGGACGCCAAAAGTAACTCGGCCTAACCTAGGTAATTGTTTTAACTGAAAAACAATTACATATATGAGGTCGTGTCGTTTTTCCAACAATTAAATGCATATCTGAATACTTGTTTAGGAACCACCGTATTTGTGAATTACGTGTTGATGGATTCCAATAATTTCAGGGTAGTTATATTTAATATAACGCATTAATCAAAGGAGCGTGTGTTAGGATCTGTGATTAATGAAGCGACTCATCAGTAATTAAAATGAGTTGATTTATCTGTACAATGGTGATAAAATCTCATGATTAAATTTACATCATATAAACACAAGATATCAAGAAATATGAAATGAATGCGGAACAAAGAGAAATAATTTAATCAAGCCGAACAACAGGAAGTGAATGATTCTATTACGGAAAATCGGCGACTATATAGGAAATGTAGATATCACTGGTGTCGCTGTGCTTCAGGTGTTTGACGGCTGTCGAAATAGTATATCCTAATGGCCAGTTCAGCAGGTAGAAGCAGCTAGCTAACTACACTTGATAAGAATAAGTTATGCAAATAAAAAAAATAGATAAGTCAAATAAGAGGTGTAATTTTCACGACGCCAGAGCTCACCATTCGAAAGTTTTTACTACCTATATTATAGTAGCGTGCATTGCTCTATAACAAAAGGTAGGCTGTGTGTAGTTTTTCAAGTTCGGATATGAAATGAGCATTGAATATTTGAAAACGACCATTTTATCATCATCTCCGGTCATCGTTATGGCTAACTGAATGAATTATCGTATAAGTTCCTTAAATTCATGTAAGATGATTAAAAATTTTATTAACAATTTTTTTTTTTTTTTATGGTTCGTTCTTCTAGGGCTAGGCACAGCTTTTCAGTCCTTGTGGATTGCATGCCACAGCCATATCAAACACTAAGTTTAGGGTAACAGGTATTATACTAGGTGTCGACGTCACGACTGTATCACGTAGATAAGAATATATATAATATACACATACAATATTTATATAGATACCTACCCTAAATCCTTTCTACATCGTATACATTTGATTAAATCTCCTGCGAAATTGTGTACCTACAGACTTTTTAGAGCTGTACAAAATAAAATTTGCATATTTTCTACCCAAGCCCCCTGGTAGACGGTGCGGCAGATTCAAAATGGTGGCCCCTGGTCATGTTATGTTCGATCGATCAGCCGGAGGAGCCGCCAGGGGTCGCGCGGAGTCTGCGTGAAACGTTACAAAGATTTAATCACACTCTCGTTCGCTGCAGCTCCCACAATACGCAACACCTTCAAAATAACATTAAAAACATACAAAATATAACCGAGCGATACTTTTGTAAAAACTTTTCTATGGACACATTAGAACTAGCTTTACGCTGTACTACTCGCTTTCGTCTGAGATTAGGATTCTGACAATATGTCTATAAACTCTAGGTGCTAGTAGTGGCGTGCACATTGTTTTTAATCAGGGTAGCCAGTAAAATAAGAATCAATTGATATTTAAAAAAAAAAAACGTGGCAAGTTTTCGCTAATAATGGTTAAGCTGCTGGCTTTGGCCGATGTTGGTTGATATTAGCTGCTACACCAAATATCGAAATAACCGCCTCATTTATGAATATTACAAGCTAATTACTTTATATTAACTAACTAACTAACTAACCATCACGCCGTTTCCCCGCAGGGGTAGGCAGAGAGGACGGACCGCCAAACAACTCGATCTTGGCATACACTTCTTGCTTCATTCACATTCATACAACGATTATATTAATTAAATTTATATAAAATGAGCAGTTTGAAAAGTGATGAAGGCATTTACGAACGTTTTGCACAAAATACCAGCACGAATCTCACATGGAACTTAAAAATGTACTGTCTAAGAACTTTTTAAACGGAAACTCTACAAATTTTCAGTGTAGAATTTATGAACAAAACATTCGTAATATTTCTTGCATTAGAGGGCTACAAAGTCGGTATTTTTTGTCCTGCCGTTAACGATTAACGATTACAGTATAGGTACCGCAGCAAGATATGAGTCGAACACAGTACTCACAAAGATGCATTGCTTGCATACAGAATGCTTAGAAAATGTTAATAGACTGCAAAAAAATTTAATAATAAAAAATAAAAATTAAAATTAAAATATCTATCTAAAGTATCTATAGTTAGGTACTTTCGTTTCAGAAGTGTAGAAATAAAAAAAAAATCTAGTTATATTTATTACCTTTTTCTAACCGTTGCTTTAGATGTCGTGAATTCCAACTGACAAGTATAGATAATTATTATAATTGCTTGGGTACGTCAATAGTACAAATTTGCATACTCGTATGTATCTTGCAATATAAATTTTTACGATCTCCGAAATTGGCGATCGAAGTGCATCATACTTAACACCAGTGGCGTGCAGTCCATAAAGGCTGAAAAGATGTGCCTACTCTTAAAAAAGCGAACCAAATAAATAAATTCAACGAGAATAGAAAAATACGACAAATTTCTGATCATCATGTATTTTCCCAAGAATTTAGCAAGAAACTTGTAAGTCCATTTATTCAGTTGACCCCAGCAATCATCGGAAGATGATAACAAACTAATCATTTTCAAATACTCAATGAAAAACTACACAAAGACTACCTTTGGTCATAGAGCAACGCACGCCACTGCTTAATACATATTGTAATTATTTTAAGTTTCTCCTACCAACATGCCTCTTCATATATACCAAGGTACTTCATTTTGAAAAAAAAACCCGTATGAAAAACATACATACTCGTACAGACATTTTGAATGATGAATTTCTATGGGAGTATGGTGTGTACCGTAACAGCATAGAATTTACCTTCGTATTACCGAAGATTGCTATTTTAAATGAGATCAATATTAAGAAACTAATAAAACACTTACTTCAATTGTTGTAAGAATTTACACGTTGAAAATGTTTATGCCAATTGAAACTCCAAGAATAATTTGATTATCAATAAGATACTTATTGCAGTTAGAATGAAATTGTTGTTATCATGTACAGATGTACTGCTCAATATACTGTAAATTTTATAGTTTAAATAATTTTGGTGTTATGTTTTTTGGTTTTTATAGACCGTTGCACTTAATTGTAAAGCCGCCCATCTCAACACAGGACCGTCCCGATGAGATGAGTTGCTAATATTTTTGATTTTGTTTTTAATTTTATGAATAAATAAAAAAAAAATATTTATATGTCACTGGCAGAATCTCTTGTAAGATATGGATTAACAATATGGGAAAATACTATTAAAACTAAGCTGATACAAATCCAAATGGTTCAAAACGCCATTCTAAAATTATTAGTTGTTCCTCGAATTTACAGACAGAGACATTATGATACACTATTGTTGTTCCGGAGTGCGATGTTTTTCCTGTCAAGGCTTTACTATGGTATAAAATTACAATTCAACATACGAGTATATTTAACCCCCATCATAAAGATAAATTAGAACATATATATATATATAACTATAACATGTTGACAAGCCAAATTAACTGGCTTGGCAGGACTTAAATTGTAATTAACTAACTAAACTAACTAACCATCACGCCGTTTCTCCGCAGGGGAAGGCAGAGAGGACAGACCGCCAAACAAATCGATCTTCGCATACGCTTCTTGCTTCATTCACTCTCATACAACGTCTCATACATTCTCTTCTGTTATTCCGACTTCTGACATGGCCCGACTCAAGTATTTGATTCACTTTGATCGTGCCACGTCTTCCTTGGACGTCCCCGGCTTCTTCTTCCATTCACATTCGCGTCATATATTCTCCTTACACTCCTTTCTTCGTTCATTCGCTCTACATGCCCAAACCATCTAAGCGTCCTTTCTTAATCTTGCTCACTACGCTTACATCAGCCTTGCATTCTTTACAAATCTCAACATTTTTCACTCGATCATACATGGTTTTACCACACATTCGTCTCAGAGATCTCATTTCTACAGCATTCAGTCTACTTTCATCCTTCCTCTGCCAGTTCCATGCCTCACTGCCATACATCAGAGTTGGTATCAGCACTCCATTGTGGACTGCTAGCTTCGCTTCTTTTGACAACTTTTTGTTAGCGCCAACCGCATTCAGTCCCTCCGTTAATGGAGTTTCCCGCAATCACCCTTCTTTCAATATCCCTATCAGTCTTTCCATCTCTCGTAAACATACTTCCCAAATACACAAACTCGTCTACCTGCTCCAAGTATTCATGTAATTTATATATATTTTTTAAATGTTCCCATATGTATATATATATATATATGTTATTACTAAAAATTAGAACAAAACACTTTTTAATAATGTAAAGTAAAATCTATCCGTAAAACCGAAAAAAAAAACAAATCTATTCTTTCCGGCTCCCGGACTAGATTGACAACAATGTGACGTCATCTGATGCTATATTCCTTGTCGCCACTTATTTAGCATTCTATATAATTCTTTGAAAAAATATTTTCCGTTAAAATAACAGTGTTATTAAAACGCGCGCTTTAAAAAAAATACTGGCATTAAAGTTCGTCGATGAGTCGGTGAACATTGTAAATAAATACACAAGAAAATTAAAAAAATCCTCATTGTGTGTTGCAATTTTCCTTTGTTTGAAACATTACAGTTTGAACATGTTTTACAGGTTTAATTTATACAAAACGCGAAAGATTTATCGAATGACTTGATAGCTGGCATTATAATATATTCCATATTAAGAAAAAAAATTACCTAATTTACATATAAAAGTTTTGAAAAATATTATATTGCAATTTATTAATACTTCAATCGAAAACAACAAAAAAACCTAGAATTTTAGGTATAATTTAGCAGACGGCTCCAACCAACAAGTAGTTTCATATAATTATTCCGAGAAAAGCGCCATGTTCATCTTGAGCTTGTTTATTTGTAAGGATAAAATAATCTACTTGTTTTTTTTTTTATTCTACGGAGCCATGACAGACAGCAAGGCCAGAGAGATAACTAGTTTTGAATGTATGAAGCAATGTGATATAACTCATTGCGGAGGATATGTCACATTGCTCCCTACACCTTTCAACGACAACAAGTCGATGGTAATATGCTGTTTAGATTTGAGGGAGTTGATAAACTTGTTTTAATATGTTCAGTATTACACTTAAATTTATTTATGGGGATATTATTTTGTAATAAAACTCTACCATTTGTATATGAAATCAGCGCTACACCATGAGTGTTTCTTCATAAGTTCTAGCTTCCATATTTTGTTTAATAAAGTGTAGGGGCTTCTCTCATTTGAACCATAAGTATAATATAATATAATGACCGGTCAGTGGCTGAGTTGGCATCGCGTTTGGGTCTCACCCAGGCGTCGTGAGTTCAATTCCTCGGCTGGCTAAGTCCTCCATCTCCAGCAACATCTTCCGCTTACTTTTATTATTATTTTTTTATATGAATACGACACAAGAGTTTCAACTGCTCCCAACCGTCTGGAGCCTGTGAGACTATGAGACACTAAAATTGGCGATGTAATAATAATAATTATTAGAAATACGTGGACTAAAAGTTCTAATAAACTATCACGAGTATTTCATATTTCATAATAATATGTACTGCATTTATCTATTCATATTCTTCTTAAATCTCATTGTTTGTAATCATTGTATGAATATAGCTATTTTTTTAATGATAATTTTTAAGGTGTTATTGTATGATTTCGGGTAACTTTCTTGGTGACGCTGCGTCCTAGCCAGCTCCATTGTGCGTGAGGGGAAAACCACCTATGAAGTATCCGAGCGAAGACTCGGTGCTGTTAAAATATTCCCACTCTTTTTGGTTTTATGAGGCTTCAACGGACACCTTTGCAAGTAGCCAAATGATCAGTTTTATATGCGAAACCACGGGCGCAGGTCGAATCACTGTCGGCAATTAACAAGTGTTTACAAATTATGCAGTTTTAATTTTAGCTAAAATTGGAAATATTGTCTTTAACGTCAATTGGCGAAAAACAGGTATTTTTTAGTACTGATTTCAACATTTGGCGCGGTTTAAAAGCGTTAATAAAAATATATTGATAAGATTTAAAAAAAGTTTCCTTTTGGACAGGTTTTCGACGTTTCACGTAACCGAGTTTAGGAATTTTGGGATCAACAGTGTAACATGGGGATCTCGGTGCGGGGTTTGGGTGTTTGGCTGACTCTATTAATTATTTGTGGCAGTTCGACCCAGCAGAAGCCCGGCTCCGGCTCCGGCTCCGGGAACAATGGAAATTGTAAGTAAAAATATATATTTCATTTTTATTTGCTCGGAATAAACTCGTTGGGTTTTTCGGTTCGTCGTGTTGTACTTCATACTTTCTGATGAAGGGCGCTCTAAACTGTTCGAAGCGCAAGTCGTAAAAGGATATTACGGATTGATTAAACCTACTTTCACGTTTTTGTTTATTGGTTATGAATATTTAGATCATACACAATAATTTTTATTGTAGAGAACATTGAACATTTTGGGCGATAAAAAAGTATCTTATAGATTTCTAGCATTTTTAAAATTTGTTTGCAATACCTACCTAAAAAACCTGCTTTAACAAAACTACCCAGATCACGTGATCTTTTTGGCTTTGGTTTTAAAAGGCAGATATAAAAAAAATTACAAAACAAAACATGCATACAAAATTTAGAATTTCAGTTAAAATGGTAATATTTATGGGATTTATCAGGAAAAGAAATTATTGTTTTAAGTGTTTTCCTATTTCTTGTCATTCTTCTACTCCATAGAAATGAGAGTCTTCTAAAGCATTTCCGCAAGTGCATTTTTTGCATCATAGGTTTATTAGAGTTACAACATTTATACGTTGCAGGTGAAACCGTTAAGCTGGCCTTTGACATTCACGTTAACGTTGATTGCGTGCGTACCTAGATACATAGCATTTAACAGTTACTTAAAACATACATTGTTGTATTGACGGCGGAAAACCATTGATTAGTTGTTAACTCTGACAAAGACGACTGCCATTAAAATAATTGGTAATAAACCCAAGCAGTAAAATGTATTATTCTCAGAATTCCCGCTTGTTACGAGTAAGATTGAGTCAGTATTAATTTTTAATTACATCTGAGCATTGTTAGTAGTAGGAATATTATTAGATTTGCTTATTAGAAGAGAGGAAATGAGAGAAACATACATGTAGGACAATACGTATAATATGTATTACTGCACGTCTGATGTCCATTTGTGAAATCCCTGGCATTTTCCAGGAAATGAAGCTGCCAGTTTTCCTCCTATCCGAATGCCATGTTACGAAGTTAGCCGCAAAGAGAGGGCATTTTAATTATATCCCCGGAGATCGAGACTCATTTTTATTTTGTCGTACATTCATATTTTGTTCAGATGTCCTCCAGCGGTGTTTCTCACTCTCAAGGTGAAACCTTTGAAGTTGTGCATTTGTTTTTTTTTTCATTGTTCTGTATTTTGCACAACTTCAAATATAGTTTATTGATTTTATTTATCTTATACAAGTATTTTCAAGAACTGCTCGTAATGCACTTATCTTTCGGAAGATGAAACAGCTATCACTCCACACAAACAATTCAGAAGTATTGGAACTGGTGCATATTGATTTAAGTGTTTTATTTCCACTAAATTAACGTTTCTCAAGATCTTCCAACACTCAACTTTGGGAAATTCCAAGTAACTGTCTGCAAATACCAACCTTATTTTATACACGAACATTATTTTTAATGTAGTTTTAATAAATAAACAAAGCTTTTACGAAAATTTCATCTAACATCGCAATGTGTATGAACATACTAATTTTACTACCCGACTTCGCCATTTTTAATTTTTTTTTTCGTAATCAACAATAAACGAAGTAACACGGAATAAACAATATAATACTTAGGTAGTGTTTTGTCTCTTGGTGAGTTTAACCTGTTAATCGAGCTGAGAGTTAAAGCGGAAAAAATCTATGCAAATTTCATGACGCCAGTTATCAGTGATCGAGATATTGTTTGCTATTCATACGGTCAGATATATACTCGTATATGTACTTTACTTGTAGATTAACAAAAAAACAGGTTTTCTGTTTCCGTGTATATCTACAACCATATAATAAAGAAGAACACGAGAAATGCGATGTGGACGTGTTTCGCGATCCTATAGTCTGGCCATTCGGGTCTTAAATTTCAAATTGAGAATTTCGTGGTGTATTTTCATTGGTTCTCTCAGAGCTAGAACCAAAAGGTTACACCAGGCTACGTGAGTTTCAATTCAACTCTACTTTTAACCCATTTCTAGTGCGTATTATCTATTCATTGTCTATACAAATAATAATATCGATAATTTTCCAATGCATCTATCAACAGTTTATATCACAATATTCATCATACCCAAATTGAACGTTCTCGTAGTCTGCTAATCGGTCAGACAAAGGCGTCTGAAACAGGATTTGTCTGTTGCTTTTTTTGTTTCCAAAACATCCTCATCGTACTATGTATGAACAACTGTATAATATTAATACAAATCGCCACCTTAATTATTAAATTACCTAAATCCATTTTGGCAACTTTACAGGAGAAAAAAAAAACTGTTTATTTTTTTAACTAGATTGATTGTTTAAGTTTTGAGGTACGATTTACAACTAACTTACGTACACAATAAAATAATAATTTTTTTTTTAACATCATTCAACTGTTTTTCATGTAAAGTATTAAGAATTTTATGATTCAATCAAAGATGGAATTTATGAATCGAAAGTGATTCAATCGAGAAATATTTTTACATTTCATATTTATAAATCTTGTTTTTATTTTATTTTTTTAAATTTTAATTCTTATTATTTCTTTTATTTGATATGATGTTTTGTAACTTATGATTATCAAATAGATAAGATAATACATAAATTATCTACAAACTAAGGTGACGATATATTGCCGACATTACCTTAGCTGCCAAATAAGACCGGTTCCCGCAGATACATGCAAGCACCGGCGTTTTAATTCTTACATACGGATTTCGTGTTCTTACGACACTGGGTTTCATAATGTAAATACATTATTCAGACAAGCATTTTATTTTGAGAGGCGGCGGTGATTCCCCTTATTTTGCAAGCATCTCGCGCGTCATGGCCCGCTTGTTTCTCAATACTTCAATACGAAATTATTTTCGATACCATAGCATTGAGCTTTTTGGATAATATAATGTACATGCAAACTAAACAGTAAATATCAGAAGTGGGTCGTGATTTTAATTCTCGTTTTCACGATGTTGCAAATGTTTACTTTATTTGTTCTTGTATTCATACAATTTAAAGGATTAATATAGACTTCGACTTTAAACAAGTTATATCTGTCTTAACAACATACTGGACTATAATGATTGCGCATGTAATTTAGGTTTTAGAAATATATACGAAGAATCGCAGAAGTGCATCCTGTTCTTAGCTATTATTATCAATCTTCTTATCCCATTTGTTATTGTATGAATTAAACTAATAAAATACAGTTTTTTACGTTAACTCTACACAGTAGAGGGAAATAATTTCCCTGAGAGCTTATATCCTTGGGGATTCTGTGTGGATGTTTTTTTTTTTGAGGAAATGAAAAACTTTTTTTTTTAACAATTTAAAAAAAAACTTAGTATTCCGTTTAGTATCCACTTGTACATACCTATATGAATTATTGTGACTTCTTTTTGAGGTATACCGAATGTATTCCAATAGTATTGGTTATAACAATGTATTCCAGAAGAAAAAGAAACACAAACAAAGGAAGAAAACATCATCAGAAATATTTTGTCAAATAATTTTATGGATGACAATTCTCCAAAAGTCATCAAGTGGGAGGCAAATAGTATTGATGTATTGGACCAACCTGTCATAAAGTGACAAGTATACTGAAAGATTGCAATCGCCCATTCACGAACATTTCCGTAGCGCTGCAGCATCTTGGTAGCCGGAAGAGTTTACGATAGTCGTTATTATAGGTTACCTTCAGTTTATGCCATGATTTATTGTCAACGTTAAAAACGTTGCAAAAGGCGTTGAATAATATTCAGCTATGTTGGACTACCTCCGTAATCTCAGACCAACAGTATTGCAGTGTCAGTTGGCACACCTGTCCAGCAGATGAACGAGAATACACGTGCCAACTTTTTGTTGATAATTTTGAAAATCGGAATAAAGTCATGACACGCCACAGATGTACAGATACTTGGGTAAGTATGTATGATTTATTTGCAAGGAGAGGTTGGAAGTCAAATGGATTTGTGCTGACAAAATATCGCAGAACACACATATTTCAGAGAAGCAATGGACAAGAGGAAGGTGATGAAATCGTTAAATAAATTTCTCAGTAATCTATCAGTATTTTGAGAGTAGCACGATATGTACGCGGCGACCTTCGTATCAGAGAGGCAAGATCCTTGGCTTTGGTACCAGATGTCGCATTGAAAAAATCAAAATAAATTAAGTTTTTTTTCCAAAACTTATATATTTTTAATATTTCTATTTTTGAAACTGTTAATACATGGTGGAATTCCATTATAGTATATTATAATAAAAAAAATATAAAACTTTTTTCCACTTTAATTTTTATTTGACCGTAACCGGGTTTCAGCTCGTTAGGGTCATCTTCAGACTGGTACAAATTATTCTAAATCTATGGTTTTTATACACAACATATGGGGGAGGGGAAGAGGGGTGGACTACAAGGGTTTAAATCAATTATCTTAATTACATTTGTTATTAGGTCGTTTTAGTAATTGTAGTATTCTAATCACCTTGGGTTTTTATTTTTTTTATTTACTTCGATATTATTCAGGGGAACATTACTTGTAAGGTTTTTTAAGATTTTGAATAATTTGTACCAGTCTGAAGATGGCCCTAACGAGCTGAAACCCGGTTACGGTCAAATAAAAATTAAAGTGGAAAAAAGTTTTATATTTGTTTTATTATAATATATTATATATTTTTATTATTTTTTTTAAAGTATGTATTTTAACCATAATTTACACGTGTAGCATATCACTTTAATTTATTAGTTAAATCTGAAGAGCCAAGTACTGTTTTTTCTTCCTTCTACCAACCCATTCTTATATCCTTCTGCCACACAAAATCCTCAATTTATGTTTTGCTCACATAAGAAAAACGGAAGAGTGAAATACACCGCTAGCTGTCAGCTTAGGTACAAGTAAAACACACACAGTTCTTTATCCATGTCAATTTTGATAACAAATATCTTTTAGATGTAATGTTAATCTGTTGACGTAATTTAAAAGTAAATAAATTCATCCTTCCACACACGAAAATATGCAATGAATGTTATGTTTATATGTATAATATAATTAATGATGTTGACAATATGAACAACAAAAATAATGAAATAATAATAATAGTTCGTATACTATATTTAACGACTCTATGAGGTTGGTGTAGCGATGAATGTCTATGCATAATGAGGTAAGTGGATGAGTTTGAGTCCGCCATCTATTAATAAATATAATATTATGTAAGTCCTTATATAGCATGTAATTATAATCTCACTTATGGAATGAAGTTGAGGCCGTCTGGTCAAAACGAGGTTGCGGATCTCAACTTTATAACCAGTTCTCCTTTTTCCTTCTTCATTATCAACATACTTATTCCGAAATCTATTCTGCGTAATATTAAGGCGTACCTGTTCCATGAAAATTTGAGTTTTGTATTTAATGAGAATTTATTAAAATTTTTGATTCCCATTCAAATGTTATTTTGTGTTCCTGAGAAATATGTTTTTTTTTTGTGCGCTTTTTCCTCTTGGCAAATTGTTGCGGCGAGCCATAAATGTCGCTAACAAAGTAGACATCATATAACAACTTTTAATATGTTTTATAACACAAATGGCTACCGTTGTGTAGTGTACTAATTATAGAATCTCATTACAGTTATGTCCTTTAATGGCCTCCGCAGCATTTGAAAAAAATAAACAGTGTTTTTATGTAAACTTATGTAATATTGACGGCATTTTTGTTCAGTTAATTGTATGTGAGAGAAGTTACATTATTTAGGTTTAGTGAGTAGAATACATTTTCTTAGTCAAAATGATTGTGCTATTTATATTACTATTTTTTCTTTAAATCGGTAAATATCTAGAAAAAGTAGAGCAGGTAATGTCGAAATACATAATCTATAGATTGGAGAAGATGTCATCATGCAACTGCACACATTTATATATCTGTTGGCTAACATTATTGCAAAACAGCAGATATTTAAAAGCAAACAGTTCATAAAGGCCTACAAAAACAGCTGATCAGCGGGCTATAGTCTCTATCATGAGTACAATACGAATAATTGGAGTAGTAACTAGAAAAAATGTCCCTTGGAACATCGATCTCTCATTGTCGGAGGTAAAGAGATCCATTAAGAGGAACGGCTGCGCGGCGAGTTTCATACAAAACTTAATTTTGGATTTGAGGCCAAAACACCCACCCAAAACGAATGATCTTTTTTAAAATTAAAGGTATAGTAAATATCTAGTACGGATTAGAAGTATTTTATGTGTTAAATTATGCAATTTAGGCCTTTAGAGAAATCAATTTTTCGTGATTTTAGAGGCAACTTCGAAAATTATTTGCGGGTCAACGGTAGTTTTGTTTATTTTGTCGTATTTGCTATGTAAACATGATTATATAAAATAAATATTTTTTTTTACATCTTGTCGATGTTTTAAATTATGTACGGCAAATTTGTGTTCCAACGTAAATTAGTCATTATAAATTTAAATTTAAGTTCATCATAGTACTGATTTTAATATTTTTTTAATTTTTAATTTTATATTTCATTATATTTCTTATAGTAGAGGGGGTATTTAAAAAAAAATGTTTTAACACCATTAAATAATTGCCAAATTTGTTGCCAAATCCGTGAAATATTTATTTCTTTATTGGCGTATATTTCATAATTTAAACATAAATACATAAAATATTTCTAACCCGTCTAGATATTTGCTATACCTTTTGATTAAAAAAAATCATTCGGTTTGGGTGAAAATTTTGGCATCAAATTCAAAATTCAGTTTTGCATGAAACAGGCCGTGCAGCCGTTCCGCTTAAGACGGTATACGTAGTCCAACCCGTCAGGTACCTAGCGCCACTTTCGTGGGAGAATCACCTGAAGGGCGCATTGAATCGTCGGTTGTGTAATGACATCATACAGCAGCCTACAGATCTTCAAGATGCGAAGGTTAAAATCTGTATTGTATATTGATATTGTTTCAATTAAAAACATATAAATCATAAAGAATCACACATTGTTTGCCAATGGCAGCTCGTGACTTTTGAGTCAGCCAGAGTGCTAATATTGAAAAGTACAACATTATTGATGTTGTTGAAGTCGAAGGTGATATTTATTTTTACAAATCCATATTAATTGTAAACAACAAATAGTTAGGGAGTGATCTGAAAATTTAGAATTTTGCGATAACGCGAAATTTTGACCGAAATTTTCATTTTATACGAAATTATGTAATATTGCTCTATGACAAAGTGGGCTGTGTGTAGTTTTTCAAGTTCGGATATGAATTATGGATAGAATATTTGAAAATGACCAATTTATTATCATCTTCCGCTGATTGTTATTTCCAACTGAATAAACGAGCTTACAAGTTCCTTACCAAATTCATGATGAAAATGCATTTTGCTCAGAATTTTTCTATGATTTTTCTTTTTCTTTTGATTCATGTTTTTGTTATGGTGGGCACAGATTTTTAGCATTTATGGACTGCATACCACTGGTAGTATGTAATCGGTGGAATGGCTACTAGAACCAATTCTGTTATTAACAGGGTAAACGTAAACCGCCTGCTAACATTACAAAATATAATCAAAATCTCATTTGTGAGTTTTTTTTCACATTCACCTAATTCTGATGATTCACTCCTGATCTTGCTTTATCAGATTATCTTATTTATAGCTTTCTATCCAACAATCTCAGATAAATCTCATTCAATAACGAAGCTGATATTCATAATGAATATGTTCATTATCTCCAAACCATAGCCTTCCTTCTGGGGTGGCATACAAAAACCAATTGTAAAAAATACGCGAGTTGCTATGTCTTAATAAGTCATAGGTAGTGGTGTGCAGTCTATAGAGGCTAAATAGCTGTGCCTACCCTAAGATAAACGAATTATAAAAATTAATAGAAAAATCATGATAATTTTCTGATCAAAATGTACTTTTCTAAAAATTTGGTAAGAAGACTTGAATGCAACAAGATAAAGATGAAAAAAAGGTAATTTTCAAATAATCAATGCAAAACTTATTCATACTCGAACATGGAAAACTATACGCACTCTACCTGTGGTCATAGAGCAATGCACGCCACTGGACATGTTACGTATTCTGTTAAAAATAATAACAATTATTTTGAATGATTTCTTTTCCTTCCTATATTCTCACGAAAGAAATTGGACTATAAAACTCACGTTAAAGTTTTTTTAATAACATGTGTTTAAAATAATAAGAGAACGTAATAATAATTAAAAATGTCTTTCGTGTTCCACGCGAAAACACAAAAAAACGTCCAACAACAAAGTTTTCTTTGTAGGGATGGTTAGAAGAGAAGCGTAATAAGATTTGAGGTTTATTATTCACTGTTCTGCGTTGGTGATACCCGGAATACCCGCTACAACCCAGTGCCTAGTGTCTCATTTGCCGATGTTGTCATTACGCTAAGTATAAGCTCCGCTTGTCGAAGGCACATAGAAAACTGCACAGTGCAGCCCCTATTAACTAATTGGCTGCGATGAATATAACAGTGAAGCCTTTTGCCTTGTTGACATTGATGATGTAATACCTGTACAGTGTACGGGGTACTTCACCATTTAGAAGATTGCTAATTACAATTTATACTAATTAGAGAGGGGCTGGGAGAGTTGGGTGTGGCAAGACGTAAATATTGCCGTCCAGCTCCCGCGGTGTAGTGCAGATGTGACAGCATACTCCCAAGTAGATTATTGATTGTGTGAAGCAGAAAAAAAACTTTCTAACGGTTAGCTCTGGCATCATGAAATTAGAATGAGTCTTTTGGTTAAAATTTATTTGTCAACGAAAAATTTTTCAGCTTGGACCGTTATTTAAATCATTATTTCAAATATCTATTTTACTATCGAGAAATAATATTACTAGGTGCTACATTAAATGACGTTGAAATTAGACAATATGTTTAATAAAAAAATGTTGAAACTTGGGCGGAGCCTGGTAGTCATTTTACTCATTTCCAGTATTTTGATAAATATGTTGAATTGTAAAATCATTATGTGGTACATATTATGCTGTCCGACACTTGATGAGTTTTTGGACTAAATAAGCATTATGAATATCCATTGACATGATTTCTAACTTGTTATTCCGTGGCATAATAAATATACTGTTTAAGAATCCTACAATAACAATGTCACACCTGCATAACGGTCATTATGCCACTATTGTGTTTCGTGCATTACAATGAAGCAATAATTGTTTATTCATTGGTCATTACTAATAAGTCATCGGAACTCCGCTTGAAACTAGTCTAGCTGATCAGTGGTATCAACAATGATCGTGCATATTAACACCGTAATATACGACTTCAATACAATATATTGTATTATAATCACCTCACTAGTAAAATCTATCGACAGTACTTAGAACAATTGCTTTATCATGTACCTATGATATTTAATGTCTCAATTTACAATACATGAAAATAAGGTTCTGTAATAACTGTTCACATACCTCCAGAAGAACAAAATTATAAACTATCGTCAATACGGATTCCGGTGGAACCGCTCGTGCTGTGATCTTCTCTCGTAAGTGACGCGCGTTTGGGGGCGGTGCCTGGAACGTTGCAGAGAGACCCAAAATGGTTGCACCAAGCCTTTGACCGGATTTGGCACCAGGGACTTGTCAACAAACTTAAAGCAGAGAATGGACGGTTACCTCGAGAAGGTTTTCTATTGGGGTAAGAATAACCTCGTCGTATTTAATTTTTCAAAGACCCAATTTCTCATCTCTGATTACGTCCAAGAGGGATCGAAATGACAATTTAATCTCCATCAACAGAAGCAATCCTCTCAACATGCTTTCCATTGATATGCTTAGTGTAACTTTAAGTGACCAGCTCGGGCACGGGGGCTTTATCAAAGCTAGACTCAAGTTAGCCTCAGAAGCTGGGCGTACTGTATAGGGCCCTCAGATACTTTAATAGTACACAATTGCTGACTCTGTACAAATCGCAGGTGCGTCCCACTGTTGAATTTGGTAGCCACCTCTGTTCTGTAGCCCCAAAATACCTGTAAAAACCCCTGTGCAGAAACGGGTTAACAAACGGATTTGCAATCTTTGAAGCGCAGACGTCTGGTGGGAATGCTGTCCTTGTTCTACTGGTATTTTAGTGGAAGATGCTCTGAGAAATTACCGATATTGATCCCTTCAGCACCGGTGCATATTCGGGAAACACGCCAAATGCGCGCCCACCATTTGTATACGGTTGACATTTGTCACATGAGAACGGGTAGTTTCTATGACTAGTTTTTGCGTTTAACAGCCCGGCTGTGGAACGATTTGCCGGTCTCTGAGTTTCGTCCCTCCTACAACATGGGTCTCAAGACCCATGTTCACTCCTTCTCCTCCTCAAACAGATCCTCTTATATTTTTTAATACATGATATTTTTTGCGTTTTATCCCAGGAGTTATATAATGATATCTTCAAAATTTACAGAGAAAAGAAAACTGGTTTTCTTAGAAAATAAACGTAACTACATACCCCTTTCACATGACATTATCTCTTATAAAATCATTGAAGAAGATAATATTAACAACTCTCAATGAGAATATGGACTAGACGAATATACAGGAAATCAAAAGGTAAATTTTTACATTTTTGTGAGAATTGTTCAGACTAAGATTCTTATAACCTGCCTTCGCGATCTCCCCTTAATTTGACTTTGGTAAACAATTTTTTCGCTCAAGTCGTGTCAATCAATTCAATGTTTTCTACGATTTTGCTATTTTCGTATTCCAAAATACTATCATAGTTGTTTTGCTCTTTCGATGTCATGGTCTATAGTCTGTCCTCTGAAGGTCACTGTGCTGTGGTATGTACCTAATTGCAACTGTAATTTTAAATCTATTTGTCTGAATTGACACAATAAATGAAACAATCATAATGTCGTTATATTATAGTCACATGGATATTGAGTAAACCTGTTTTGAGTTGTGTCAATAATGACCAAGATGTAGTACGAAATGACAATTTTCTATTTCATCAGTGTCGAAACTATGTGTTTATTATAAATACACACACTTTATGATGTTTTGAAGTGTGAAATATCACGAGAATCGATGTTTATTTTGCACTTACGATGGTAGTTTTAAAATCTTTATTTATATAATTGTTTTTGTAATTAATTCGTACAACTCCATTTACTTTTTTTTTTAAATTTAATGTAAATCAAATTTTATAATGTTATTATTAAGTTCTGCGAGTATTTTACTTTTTATTATTATGACAGCTGTTTCAGTATTCAAGGCCATTTTAAAACTACCGCCAGTTGTCACAATAATAAAAACTAAATTACTTGCAGAACTTAATAATAACATTATTAAATTTGATTTACATTAAATTTCTAAAAAAATATAAATTATTTAGGTAATATTATACATCAAATGTATTTGATCAAATGTGGTTGTCCTCTTTGATGTTCTGACACATGAACAATCACGAGAATAGAAAAGTATGTCTAGACTTTATTGGAGATACTTACACTATTTTCAGTTCCTCGTTCTCGGTAACTTACGGCTTCCTTATTTTAATATGTACAGTTACCCGCCGAGTAGACATCTCTTTCCAATTTTATCCATTTTCGTCTTGTGATATATGTTAGATTTTTTATGATATTTCTGTATAGCCTACAGACACTTCCAGGGGCCTTCAGAGGATGGCAGTGATAGGTTAACTCACATTCTAAATATGAGTCGTGGATATATAAACCCGCTCTGGAAATTTCTGCTGGTTTTGAAACATTCACAAAAAATAAATAAATTGGAAGAAAAAACTTAATATCTTTCACTAAATACTAAGGATAATTGATTATTATTATTGTGATATTTAACAAAAACGTACGGCAAATATATTTTCGAGTGTGTATCTATGTTGTTTGTTTGTTCATTACATATATGTAGGTATGTATGTTTCATTATTACGCATTATCTCAGCGCTGGAATGGGTTACGGCTCGAATTAAAGACAATATAATGTGGTTTTTTTTTATCAGTAACAAATACGGCATACTTCAACTTGATCTCCGATATCACCGGAGGGAGCAAAATGTTAAATTTATTTAAAAAACCCAAAATGTACTGGGAACAAAAATGGAACAATATTCACTCTAGCTCAATATTAGCTCACTCTGCTACGAGTTTGAAAACCCCAAGGCTAATTTGTTTTGTCCTACGACAAAATTTCCAAACAATATGTTCATAGTTTAATTTAATAGAAAATAATATTAAAATTTGAATACTTTAAGCAAGTGGATGAGATTGCATATTTAGGAAGTACTTTTACTAGAGATGTAAAGGCTGATAATATTGAATGAATGATGTGGTGAAAGGGGTTGGCGTAGCTGGAAGGGTAGCTGTAATTGTAGGGTAGGGAAAGGGGTAGGACTAGGGGGTAGGGGTAGGGACAGTCATGACAATATAAATTCTTAACAAATATATTATTTCCACCTTATTATTACACCTAGTTCACTAGAATCCCCAACCTCAAAACTTTACTCCAAACCATTCATAACCCCGAGCTAGGCAGGGTGCATGTCATCTACTTTTTTGTATTATTCGAGGTGTACAAAACGTTTTTTTTTGCGATTATCTACAGATTTAAAAAAAAAATCCAGATCGGATATCCAAACAATTTTCTTAAATTATTACTAAATATCTTTTTTGGTGCTCTTATTTATTTTAATTATTATCTTATTACAGCCAGGGAATATTCAGTGCCGTTTAATTTAAAAATAACAAAACACAACACGGCAGGAATGATAAAAGCGTTGTAATATTTATGTAAACCTGGCAAAAATTTAACCCCCTAATAGTAACTTGAAATGGTAGGAACAAGATAAAACGTGTAATATTTTCATAAACCTGAACTTGGACTGACGTGAGATCTAATGAAAAATTTTCCATGAAATAATAAAATCAAACGGGTGAAACACGAAAAGTGATCTAACAACTCTAATAACCTGACATTCACCTGAACTTTTGACCTAATAAAAGTATTTCCACAGTGGCCTGGATATTTTGAAAATGCTGGTCGAAAAATTTTCTACCATTACTTACGTAGATGCAGAAGAATAACATAAATATAACATATTGGTGTGATTACTGGATATAATAGTAAGCTTCATAAATATAAGTTCTTACTTTGGAAAGCGTTTGCGTATCAATGAACGAATTATTGATGTTCAGTAATATAAATAACATCTATAATATCTTCAAACGATTGTTAACTTTGTGGTAATTGTAATGGTAATTTGAAATTTTAGAAATACGAAAAAGCATTAACAGCGAATTAAATTTAATAAATAATAATAGCTATCTCTTCAATTTATTTTCATATTAATATTAATAATAATAATAATTTTTATTTTTATTTCTAATATAAATGTGTTATTCAATGTTTTATAATTATTTCGTTATTAGCATTTTTGATTAATTACTTAGCTACATTAATTCATTTTTGTTTAGGCTCATATTTTGTATATTCGTAAATTATTGTTCTAATTTTATCATTTGTCTGTACTTGAAATTATTTTTTAGCATTCATATATTCCTGAGGATGATAGCATTGCTATCGAAACGTGTAGATATTTATTTATTTTTATAAAAGTGTTGTGAACAAAGTACATTTTTAATTATTTAATTATATCTATTTTTATCTGTAGTGTATACTGTCAGCCGTATAAAAAAAGTGTAATGCTAAAGAAAGGAAATATTATTATATAAAAAAAAAATATTTTTAAAATTTTATGTATTATATAGAGTGTCTGTTTGTTTGTTTGTTTCTTTTTTATTTTATTTTTATATTAATATACAGTTTTTTTCCTAGCTTGATAATATTTTACACACTTGACGTTCAATATAAGGCTGCTCTCTGACGGTCCGGTGAGGAATGAACATTTCACTCGCTACTGGAGACACTGCGCAGAAAAGTCCCACAATGGACTGCGTTGCAAACCGTTACCTTACTTTAGCAAACTTGACTTTTCTGTGCAGTGTCTACAGTAACGAGTGAAATGTTCATTCCTCACCGGTCCGTCAGAGAGCAGCCTAAGAGGAAATTTACTGGGTAGGGGTAAAGGTAGCTAGCTTCGGGAACTAGCCTTATTGATCTCTTCGGCACCGGTTCACAGTCGTCAAATGCGCGCTAATCATTTGTACACGATTGACATTTTCACACGAGAACAGGTCATTTCAACTACTCATTCTTGAGTTCAACAGCCCGGCTGTGGAACAATTTGCCGGCCTATGTATTTCCTGCCTCTTACAACATGGGTCTCTTCAAGGCCCATGTTCACCCCTTCATCTTTCCAAAAAGACCCTCCACACAGCATCCTCAAAGATGACATAGGTCCTGAGGGAAATTATTTTCTTCAGGGACTCCTGTGTGGAGGATATGAACCAATTCAAACTTTACTCAAAACCATTTATGACCCCTGGCAACACCGGGTACGTTAGCTAGTATCCTATATACAAAAACATGATAGCAAAAATTTGTACCTAATACAAAAAGAGAATTAGTATAAATTTGTACATTTAGGAATTGTATTTCGATGGATTGAGGTTACCCGCCACTTTCCCACCCGGTATAAATAACTTATGGTTACTCCTTCAGGGTGTACATCAAGGACTCTAATTTTTTTAATTAAACGAATATATAATTTTCAAAGGACTCTAAACCCTCAAGTGTCCCTGCACAGCTGTCGCATAGATGGAGGTTAGTCACAAACGCACATCAAATTGGTTAGCACAGATACTGACGACGACAAAATATAGCCCTTATTGGCTCCTCCTGTCGATAACCGGAGTAATCCAAGATGAAATGCGGGAGTACATCAACAAACCTATAAATAAATAAACAAGAACCACAAAAACATTTTACATCCAGAACAGACCGCAGCCACGAAACCAGGGCAGTCCCCCCAGAGCAGTGCAAAGCGACTTCCTGCTTCCGACACTCTTCCTAGTGAAGCATTGGACCAGTCACCCAGAGTTTAAGAAGAGTGTATCTGGGAGGTGGAGTGAGAAACACGTGAAGACCCTAGGGATATAGATAGAATCCAAATAGCCAGGAGCGTACCGCTAGGTTGAGGAGACAGGGAGAACAGTAGTAGCCGGCAATACGTGCCCATTTGGGAAGTGCACAAGGGTCCGGCCGGTGTCCGGTCCGACAAAAGTGATAGGCATCAAAAACAATTAATTTTATTTTATTACGATGGATTGAGGGATACTGTTAGGGGTGGTTGGGCGTTAGTTGAGGGGATGGGTGGTCAGTCGGTTTGTTCTTCCTCCCACCGCACGTAGCCGCTCCTAGGCACGTTTGTCACGGAGCTTTCGATGGTCGGGAAAGTGGCTGGGGGTGGACTGCACGCTACACCATAGTGCAAATTGCACATTGATATAAAATTATTGACCGTCGAGTTTTGAGACCGAAGATCCTGAAAACAGTTCCCATGACAAAACAGAACATCGAAGAAGTGAAGAAGAATAATCTTCAAAAACAACCCTGTTCTTTCATAATGCTCTGTTTTGTCACTGTTCGGTTTTATCTGGTTACCTCGGAAAACAGTCTAATACATTATAAGTTGGAACCGCGTGTTTATATACTGCAAGTTCTCCTGTTTTTATGTCATCTCTGGGAAGCTGTGAGGAGGGTATTTACAAAGGGAAAGAGTGAACCTGGGTATCAGAGAACCAGTTGTGGGAGGGATAAAACAAAAACCGGCCAAACTATCCCATCGCTGAGCTTTCGAGCACATAACATGTTGGAAAAACTTCCCGTTCTCAGGCCGAAAATATTAAGCGTGTACAAGAATTGAACACGCGTCTGACATGCCTTTCGATTGCATACCAATGTCAAAGGGATTAATGACGCTGGTTCGTCGTAGCACCTTCCAATGAAATACCTATAGAATAAACACAGTATTCCCATTTGACTGAAATTTGTTTATAAGAATCGGCAGTCGATATTCATTTCGTTTTTTTTTGTCATTTTTAATATATACATATATGTATGTATATATATATATTTCAATACTTTTTATGACATTGAAAAATAATATTTAAAAAAAATTATAAAAAGATTGCGTGAGTTGTAGCCATTGTAGATACTAGAGAAAAAATTGAAAAAGCTGCTAGTTGAATGTGAATACGTCCTCTGTGATGTTTAGTTTTAAAATTGACTTTGCGAACAACTGCCGAAACTACATATTTCCTGGAACTAATAACGCTGTGATAGCCTTTCGAATGTAGCTACCGATGTACGATTGGCTGATGACCTCGCACTGGTGTTTAGTCTTCCTCTTTGACTAGTTGAATAGGCGCATATTAAAAATAAAATAAAACGTATTTGGGTGCTGCCTATTTTTATGGACCATTTCAATATTATAATTTACCAGCTCTTAGAGTCATTGGTGCAAAATGATACAATTTAAATTGGGATGGATGTGTTTTGTCACTTCGTACGGGACTACTTGTGGATTTTATTTCGCTGCTAAGCATTGCATTATGATTTAAGATTGTACTTGGCCGAGAAATTGGAATTTCGCTTATAGAGATTGGTCACGTTCCAATACAAAATACCACCTCCAGTAGATGCGTCGAAATAGAGATTTGATCACAATTCTGTCCACATTTTTTAAGGAATTGCCTGCTGTATTAAGAGTGAAGCGTTTTTCAAACTGTTTTATTATGGGCCGGTATTTTCGTTGTTCTTTAAGCTCCGCTCGAGAGATATTGACATTCGTCAAGCCGTTATCGAGCAGGTTTTCTGACAACCAAATCCGACTCTTGACATTACTGAGTATACTGAAATACCAACCCTATGAAACACGTACGATTTTATAACTAGGTATTGACATTAAATAACCAACATTTCTCTCCTATCCCGCAGAAAATAAATAAGTGAATTTATTAAGATCTATCATGTCGGTTCTAAAATTTTGAAAAAATTATCTCTATCTAATTTGGCCTACCACTCTCGTACATCTGATCGAATTTCATAAACGTGTACGGCAGCATGTAATCATTTTATCAATATATGTATACCCGTAGACATGGTTAGTAAGTATATATCGGATATACTAAGTGTTAGTGCAGAAGTGTATCTGTTTGAGTGTAATCTCGTTCAGGGTTGACATTACTTCCTAAGCATCGTTTTGCCATCGATGTTTTGTTACGAGACGAAAAACTGCATAATGTGATGTAACGATGTAGATGGAATACAGCAATGACATTTATACCTACCCTCTTTTGAAAACTTTTTACACTATTTCCAAAGCGTAAAGAGCGAAGGGTGAACAAAATATGCAATCATGATATATATTCTTCCCTTTGTTATTTTTGGCACCTCCAGGCGTCTCTATCGATGTTCTGGGTTACTTCAGCGACATCTGTCCATTGCAGACCTAGGCTATGGAGTCGCTTTCCCTAGCTTTTTCTGGAGTGCGGCGGACAGCTGAACTCCCCCTTTAGAATAACCCTTATTTTGTGCGGAAGTCGGTCGTCTTGAGTATATAACCAACCCGTGTTTATTTTAATTTTCATTAAAACGAGTTAAGCTGTGCTTAGTGACAAGATCACAATGATTAAACGTTAGACCATCTCTCATTTTGCCACCCTATCCCTGAAAGTGCTTCAAAACATTATTCGATATCGGCCGTGATATCATACTTACTGCGAAACTCGTGTGGGATTATCGTATAAATAGCGAATTCTAACAAACTAACCATCACGCCGTTTCTTCATAAATATAAGCAGAGAAGATGGACCACCAAAAAACTCGGTCTTGGCACATACTCGTTGCTTCGTTCACATTCATACATTGTCTCATACATACAGTGTCTTAACATTTTCATTTGAAAATCACACCTCATGCTCACGTAGGAGACATAATTAGTATGTACATATTATGTTTATCCTTGTGTAAAATAATTATTGTATTCTAACGATAAATGACATTGGCCTAATTGAGACGGGTAAAGGTTGTTTCAAGATTCTGCCATAAAATAAAGAGATAGATAGATATATCTATATTTAATAACATTTTTACATTACGTATAAATCATTGGTTACTTACTTGTCAAGTAATCAATGATTTATACATGATGTAAAGGTAATCCAACAAACCTACAAATAAATAAACAAGAAACACAAAAACCCATAATATCAAGAACGAACCGTAGCCACGAAACCAGGGGAGTCCCTCGAGAGCAGTGCAAAGCGACTTCCTGTTTCCGACACTCTTCCTAATGAAGCATTGCACCAGTCACCCGGAGTATCCCTTAAGAAGAGTGTATCTGGGAGGTGGGGCGAGAAACACCTGAAGACCCTAGGGATATAGAGAGAATCCAGATGGCCAGGAGCGTGCCAGGTTGAGGAGACGGTGAGAACAGTAGCCGGCAATGCGTGCCTATTTGGGAAGTGCACAACGGTCCGGCCGGTGTCCATTATATCTATCAAAAACAATAATAATAGGAGAGAATTGTAGGGACAGGGGTTAGTTTCTACTCCCTCAAAGAAGGGGTGGACAATACAGAACGAGATCAGTTCAGTTTTGCCTAACTAGCGGTAACCCGTTAATAAGTACAGCTCTTAATATGAAACAAAGAAATTAAACCAAAAATAATAAAAAAAAACTTATCTCTAAACGAACATAAAAGCAAAAGTATAAAAAAAAAGTCGATTAGTTGTCATCATCAACTGAAGGAATTTTTTTTGACTGGATCATACTGATCAAATAGCAACGAGGATAGCACTTCACCATAGATCCTAAACTAAAAAAGCAAAACATACGTACAAACAAGTTGTCATAAGCAACTAATGGATAGGATATATAAAAAGATACACGAAAAGGGGATATATAAAAAAAGAAAATGAAGAACAATTTAATCGGAGCACATCGATTAAAGCTAAAAAACGAAGGTTTTACAAGCAAAAGCAGGAATACATGTAAAAAATAGAATAAAGATAGTGCTACCACCGAACAGTCCGACCTGTGTTCCGAGAGACGGAGAGCCACCGTCACCGACGTCCCGGATGCCTGCCTTCCAATTTGAAGGTTTGAGTTTTCAGCGACGTGTTCAAAGTATCTTAGGAGACGTTGTAGGCAGGCAGTTGTCAGCCTATTTTAAAAGTCCAGCTCTTCCAGAATAGATAGATTGGTGCACCTGGCTATACGTGGTACCTACGAGTATATCTCAAACCTCGATATAATTTAAACACATCGATCGTTCTGTTGAATGCGCGTTCATCCCTTTTCCGGTGTGAAGCGGGAGGCTGTCTGGGTGAGGTGTGAGCGACGAGAGTGGGGCGCTGGGGCGGGGTAGGGGGGGGAGGGTGCCTGCCATAACCTAGGCAACCCCCTATCTCCAACAGACGTTAAAATAGCATAAACGTCCCCCCTTAGACAATGTTCAATTATGGCGTATGATTGCATCATGCCAATATCCAATGGTTGTTCAACAATAAATTGTTTTATAATTTCTTGAAATGATTGATAACTTTGTGGCATCATTATTAATTATATAATTGAAAATACACTTTGTATATACCACTTTACTTAAAATATATAAATATTTCTACATGTTTCGATAGCAATGCTATCATCTTCAGGAATAAATTATTAATTAGTATTCATTTATTCCTGAAGATGATAGCATTGCTATCGAAACATGTAGAAATATTTATATATTTTAAGTAAAGTGGTATGTACAAAGTGTATTTTCAATTATATAATAAATTGTTTGTTAAAACTAAACATCAATATTTTTCACTTTCGACGTAAACAGTGGCGGCTTTGTGCAGTGAACTCTCATAAATAATACAAACTTATATCATACATTTATCACACATTAAACAACGCGCCAATCAAATTCCATGCTAAAAAATCCATCCGTCCGTATAAGTAATGAATTGAACGAGCGAGTCCGAAATGAATTCCATATGGACGTTGTGAATTCAGCGACTACGGGACTTTCTGTCCTAAGAAATAATTAATATAAAACATACTAATAGCGATCGTGGCGAGCGAGCAAACCTTTGGAATTTACTAGCCGTTTGGGTGCGCAGCGACTATGCGCAAATTTGGATGGAATAGTAATTTGCAAGAACAGTCATACAAAAAATACAGATACTCACATATTTAAAAACAACTTGTTATTAAAAATTAATTAATAAAGATTTAACTTTTTATATTAAAAAAAAACGATCAGCTTCTTACGTAAATGTTGGTATTATATATTAATATAACCCTATGGACTACTTCTATAAGGTTGTCTATGATACGTAACCTCTACTGACTCACTCACCGACAAGTGAGTCAACCCGAATGGTCAATAAATGTACATTTAATTTACAAGTGCGTTTTAATATACCACAATATAACAGTGATATTGATATTTAAAACTATTTTTTTAACCTACCGCATCATATTATTCATAAGTTACAGACGTTTTAATGAATTGCCGAATTGTTTCTCGTTGGTAGGTAGTTAATCTGTGGCGCATGTGATATGATGAAAATCCTTTAAATCTAGAAAAAAATACATTCTTGGAAATGACAACAATGAAAAAATGAGGGAATTTTTGTCACGTTTTTTTCTCCAATTGAGCTCCCAATGAGATTGGCAACGATCCATCACTGGTCAAAAATTATTTAACTTTCAAAAGTATATTTTTCATTGTAGAGCCAAAACAAATGCTGGTCTACAAAATTAAAAAGTTTCAATGGCTTCCGACATTCACATTATTATTTATTAACTGGAACGTGGTCCAAGAAGCTGTATAAATTATTTTGTCACGTTGATTCGAGGTCGAGCAAAGTTTAAATTACTTTTGCAGAGTGAAGAATTACATTAACGAAAACAATTCAGAAAAGAACCATGAATTGATATGGCTTTAGTTACGTGTGCTTCGTTTTGCAATTCCAGATTTTCTTTGGTATCACAACATGTTTATCCCCAATGGATGTGTCAGTGGTCCAAAAAGGGATGAAATTATAAAGTATAATTTTAAGTCCATTTTTCATTTTCATAACTGGCATGCCGGGGGCTTACAAAATTTAAAGAACATGTTTGCACTTTTCAAGGGAGATTGTGTCTGCAAAACATTTGAAAGGTTGTGTTTTTTGGCAGACTTTATAGATATGAATATTTCAAAGACATAATTCGGCGAAATGGTTTTGTTGACTGTATGTTATTTATTCCGGGCACTATAGAGACAGGCGACCCCTCGTTACAAAATACGCCTGACTGGCCCCTAGAGTCTCAATATACTATATATTGTTACTCCAAGGACTGACCACTCATCCCAATACCCGCTCGCTAGTGGCGTAGCTGATGCTCGGGTGGCCTGAAATACATTAAAACAAATTGACCATCGTGTTCTATCTAAAGTTTTACTGGGTGAATGCATTCAAATATAAAACTAAACAAACGATGCTAAAACCTACAGCGATAATCACATTTTTTACCTTTGTTTAAACTCAGATTGATTAAATAGGTGACCAATTAGTGAAATTAATCCGTTTCTTTATAGGGTTGATAGAATATCGTCTACGGTGCAGTGAAAAGTAAGGTTTAACGTAAACAAAATTACAGGTTGTGTCCTAAGTATGTATGATAAAACTTCAGGGTAAACAACTAGAGCTAATAATATCACCGAAGAATGATCTTAAACGGGATTGCTTATTGTTTTCAGTTTAGACTTTTCAAAGATTTGATTTCTAGTCTTCCGATTTGCGCCTTTCAATACAAGAAAAATAATATTTTTTCAACCACTCTGAGTCTAGATAACAAAAATACTACTAGGTTTTCATAGCCCGTTTTGCAATAACCCAACGAATTAAAGTGCTTTTTTTTACGGAATTCCTCTTAGCAATGTAACCTAACGATACCAAATACGCTGTCTCTTTTTGCCGCGTACGCCGATGATCATGTTGTCGCTTGTCAACTGTGTGCTCACCACAGTCTCTCAGGAGGTAGTCTTGGCCGGTGGGTAAGTATATAATTTTTCAAGATATTGCGAATCTATTGGTCATTTAAACGAATTGTTAGAAAACACCTGGTGAACATAAAATAGATTTTTGCGAGTTCTGCGCTTCTAAAAATTACATTTAACATTTTTTTTCCGAGTAATGAGAATGTTTTTTTTTTATATGAATACCGCACAAGAGTCCTAACTGCTCCCAACCGTCTGGATCCAGTCAGACTATAGCATTCCCAATCGGGGAATGTTGTGAGGCTGAAGTTAGTGGGGAGGGGAAGGAGAAGGGGAAGAGAAGGGTGGAGAAATACCTGGCTATTCAAATCTGGTCACCAAACACGGCTAAAAGCCATTTCAAGCAACGTTTTAATTCTGAATGGTGGTCTTTCACCAGGGCGATACTGAGAGTATCTTCCAACGTGCGCAAATATACTATATATTATTTTTAAATTAATTAATTGTGAAACAGCACATATTAATTAAATAAAATTTACTCGCACACGCCGGGATTTGAACCAGCGACCTTCGGATTCGTAGTCCAGAGCCTTACCCCTCGACCATGGAGGCCGTCAAGATAATATAATTTTAGTCATAATTTTAGTTCGCCAAAGAATAAAGGATGTTTTTATTTCTTAAATTTTATTTTTTATAAGTATGTTGTCACTTATGACCTCATAAAAAAAACTAGTGCCTTTACCAAAAATTATTAAGAAATATATATTTTTACAAAATTTAAAAAAAAAAGTTTTTTTTTTATCAATGTAACAAAACATATGTATTTAATTAAAAATATTCACTCCGAAAATCGTTCATCGTTTAATGGAATTCGTACGAACGATTCGTGCCTAGGGTTAGATATATCATTTATTTAATGAGAACATACTTTCAATCTCAGATATGACGTTTTACACAGAGAATTTATCCTGCGGTAGCAGGTATTGAAGTCTGACGTTTAATTTTTTAATCCTGTAAGCCACATTAACATTAAAAAATGAAACAATTTCAACTATTCACAATCGCTTTGAAGATCGCCCGGAGAATGATTCGGTAATTTTTTGCTACGATACTGTCACCCTCCGAAAAGAAGTATGTATTAGCGACAGGGTGGACATTACAGCTCTATTAAAATAATCGACTAATCAACTATTCATAAATAAAACATAACATAATACATATGTGCGTGAAGATGACTAAACTTAGTAATAATATAATAATAGTCAATGTGATAATATGTAATGTATGCATAAATATGTATGTATAAATATGTATGTATAAATATGTTTATACACATATCTCTGACACGCTATTGATGGTTAATAAAAATAAGGCGTTAATTGTCAGCTTCTACGAGTGTGGTGTAAATATTTTTAGCAAATTTATTTAATTTATCAAAAATTTGCCAACATTTACATACAGTTTTTTTTAAACCACAAAGTACATGCTAAATACTGTTGCTTAACATTAAAATGAATGTTTGTACTTGCAACGCATTTACTCTCTGTGCGCCATGTGTAATGTTATCACCGAATTAGTGTTTAATGTGGTATTTATAAGCTCGTGAACCAATATTTAGAGGTGTTTTAGTATACTTTCCTTTGTTTTCTCGAAATTCACTTGTAATTAGGCAAGTGTTGCTAACTAACTCTCAGCCGCCCTACTTTTATCCTCAGGTTAGGCAGTGAGAGTGGAACGTTTTTGTTTTTTGTTGTTATTTATTTGACATATCGAGTGATTACTTGGTTTTATTAACCGGTGAAGTTTCCGCTGATAATATTTTTTTACAAACAAATGAAAAATGTTTGTAAATGGTAAAATGAAAAAATAAAACAACGTGTTAATACTGAAATTGAATAAGGAAATAATGAAATAAATTGATGATCAATTTATATAGTTTAAAAAAATAAACAAATTACATAGATAAAGTCAAATTAAACTGTACGAAAATAATACAGCAGCAGAGGTATGGGAGTTCATAATTAACCTTGGGATTTATTTTTTTCTTAGATGCATTTAGTAAATTGTACCAAGTATAATATTTTATTCATACTCTTCTGTTGTACCTACTGCCTCTTGAATCAACCCAAGTATTTGATTCACTTGATCATGCCGTGTCTTCCTGTGGCTTCTCCGACCCCTTCTCCCATCATTTTACATATCATACATATATGTGTTCTCTTGACACTCCTTCTACATTCATATCAAATATGCGCCCCATTCTTAAACTGGTTCTTTATGCTTTCAATTATCTTGCGATCTGTCGAATCTATTCATTCCTAATACGGTGTTACATGATTTTATGCAAATATGGCTAAGCGATATCAATTCTATTTCTTTCAGCCTGCTTTCGTCTTTTCTTTGCCAGTTCCATATATTGGTATATACATTACACAGACTCAACCAGAACTTCATTGTGAACTGCTAGCCTAGTTTCTCGCATAATTGCTGAAATAATGATGAATTTTACAAACATTTTCGAATACATAACGAACGCTGCCGTCTTCGCACAGTTGCAGTATAAACACTTCGAGTATATTTTAATGATGCCTGTTTTATTCCCCCTTCATAGAGGGTGGAAAACCTGTGATGCAGGAACTCTGGTATTATGTACGTTTTTGCATAGGTTTATCTTTCGTCTGGTGCCATAGCAACACCCGACATTTTAATCCGCGCAGGTACCTACATCGTTTATTATTTCTGTTGTCGCACGTACTCACAGGAAAATATTTTACAGCATGTATGTAATATTGTCTAAGTATTATGATAAATAGCTTAAGAACTAGGAAATTTCCACCGAGAAATTTGAATTAAGTACTAATTTATTTTTTCATCGAATTGTGTCCCAAAATAATATTATTTATGCAGTATCAAAACAGAATAGCAGAAATATCAGTTACAATGTTTCATAGGAATTTGTCAATTTAATAAATTAATCCCACCACAGTTGATTTTTAATATATATTTACTTATTTTTAAATGTCTGTAATGATTGCGAGTTGCAAATACTCATTACAAGTTTATTCACCATAAAAAAGGTCGCTTATAGAGTTGATTGGAAAACTTATCGAAGTATTCGAAATGAACAACAGGAAACCTTAAATCTACAAACAATCGCCGTTCACTGCAACTCTCCAGATTCACTCGAGAATAAGTTCGTATGGTTTATTAGCAGGAACAAGCGATTCGCGGAATTGATGAATAATCAATAATTATGGGTACGGTTTTTGTGTTTTATGTGTGCACGGCACTCCCCGAGGTCAGTGGGACTATGACATCCCCAATTGATGACCTTTTTTTTAAATCAAAAAACCGCTATTCGCTCTTTTAAAAATTTTACAGGAGAGTTTTTATTGTGAATTTAGGCGCGTGGATGATTATTAAAAGAGTAAATATTTATTGCGGTTAAGCTTAAAAGGAACATATACTATATTTTATATGTGATTTATTTTTATTTTCTTTTAAAAATAATTATTTAAAAAATTTCGAGTTTTGAAAAGTCTTGCAGTCGAGCGAATTGCGTGTTTTGAAAAAAAGATGAGTTTTTTTTTATATATTTTAAAACCGATTTGTCGGGTTTTGTTGAGATTTTATTGAAGAAATCGCAGGTTCTCACAAGCAGATTTTATTTTTTTTGAATTCTTAAATTTGAGGGAATAGCGTTTAAAAAAAATGGTTCTCTATTGGGGTAAATTGTGAGGTGAAGGAGTGCGTAGAGGAAGCAGATGGGGAAGAAAAGGGTTGGGAGGTTTTTTGACTATTCTGAACTGGTCACCGAACACAGCTAATGCCATTTCAAGCAACATTTCGATTCTGAATGGCGATCTTTAACCAGGGCGATACTGAAAGTATCTAACACTCGTAGAAGGTTACACGTATTTGTTTATTTATTAACGACCGATTTTATCACATTAAATAATACCGATAATATGTTTAATTTTTAAAATATCGAAATAATATATAATTTACAAAACAAGATAAATACTGTCAAAAATAGCATCCAATTTTAATAGTATTATTTTGATAGACTTTTAATACCCGCCGTGTCGATATATTACTTGTTACCTAAAATACACAGGCTAAACTACATAAACTAACAGTCGATTCATCACGGAATTTGATTCTGCATTGGTTCCTATGTTATTACAATGGTAAGGTATATTTGACGAACCATACTACTTGGAACATGAAAGTCAAACAACCAAAGAAGTTTACGGGAGTCCGACATGTCATTAAAAATGTTATGAAAAAAATGTCAGAACATATTCGTCTTTCTTTTAATGCAGCAACACCCATTACTTGCAACACTGAAGAATAACTGATATTTTCAATGGAATTTCCTAACATATGATTAAAATTTCTTAACAAAATCACGTTAGACTCGCTCGATAGATTTTTCATGAATATTTTAAAATGAATTCCCAATGGCTGAGTTAAATTCTAAATGGCTTCTGACAAGGGATGTATATAATAGTATTTAAGTTTTTGAAATCTTTTGACGTTCTTAATATGAAACCCACCATTTGCATTGCTTTCCTGGTTATAATATATTATTTGCTATGTCGCAACCATACACGTGTTGATCATGCACGTTTCACGTGCAGGTGACAAATTCGCAAAAGTTCTCACACCCGCTGCACCGCTAAATTGCTTAAATGCAAAACACAGATTGATACAATTGCCCATACGTTGCAGATGCCATTTCCTACCATTTACCATTTGACCTTTAACAAGATAATTGACCGAGAACTACATAGATGGTTAACCAGCACCGGACATAGAGACCTAGGCCCCTAGGCACTCAAAGAGTCCGGGCCCCCTTTTCGGTAATTACCGAAAAAAAACGTATTTTACTTTTTACAATGGTTACCTAAATTTTTCAACAACTGAACCATAAAATAACACTTGGATGTTGGCGTACACCCACCAAGAATTTGAAGATTTTTTGTATGCGTTCCTAAATAAATGCGAAGTAAAGACAAATTATTAGAATTAAAACAATTTTTACATTTAGGAATACCCCACATTTGTGGATTTACCCGAGGTTGTGAAACTATGACATCCCCAATTGGAGTGTATGGTGAGGTAAAAGGAATTGAACATTTATTATAGCTTCCACAACGACACGAAAAATCGAAAAATTTCAATGGCATCACCAAATTATTAGGATATGAGGCGAGGGTGAAGGGAGTGGAATGAAAATTATAACACTAACAAAAATACGAAAGAACCGCCGTAAAAAAGTTTTCTACGTTACAGGGCAAACCAATAAATGTTTTCGATTTTCATAAATCGGAAAGTCTTGGTATGTTTAGAAATAATTTGGTATGTTTTTAAAATGGATAGTAGAGTATTTTTCTTTAATTGATATATTTTAGTAAGTAATGTTTAAAATAACCTTTAAAATATATCAGTTTGACCGGCTAGTAGCTGAGTGGACAAATGAATCGGATTACCACCCTGGCGTCGCGAGTTTAATTTTTTCTTAGTTAGGTCTTTCATAATTGTACTAGCAACATTTTCCACTTTTTATGACGGATGTAGAAAATTAAAATATTGTCATATTATTCGTAAACCGAAAACGTCTGTTTTCTTTAAAACGGAGACTCTAAGGAAAAACACCGCAAACGAAAAAATTTCCACATTTAAGGTGAAATCATAAAATAATAAAGAGCAATGCTGATATTTTTGGGTAGCTGATTCAAAACATTGTTCACTTTAAACGGAGATCTTAAGGTATTGTTTAAAATGGAAATCTTTTAGTTTTGTCTAAAACGGAAACCCTTAAAATAAGTCAAACGCAGAACTTTCTGTGTCCAAAATAGTTTTGGCATCTAGCTGGGGCCCTCCGAGATTGGGGCCCTAATGGACATTCTATTTTGTTAGTCCCGTGTCCTCAATATTTACTATTTTGGTACCTAGTCGTGGACCCCTCCGAAGTGGGGGTCCTACGTAGTATTTCATTCCGAATCCTGTCTATCATTTTCACAACATCCCCAAAGTTGACACATTCTCTGGGGAACAAGTTTCCATCTGGACCTTCTGTATGAGTTAAAGGTTAAAATAAATAAGTGATAATAATAATAATTTAGTTTAACTTAAAAAATAATACTTACATATATTTTATAGGATCGTTAACAACCTAATTGACAGCCCTGCCAACCTCGCCACTATTAAATTGAATGTACCGATGTGGAACACAATACAAATTGTAAAATTGTAACACTTACACAACCAACTATCAGTCTCATTCATTAATCAATAAAATGAATGATCTGGCAACAGGTTCGGAGGTGTTGTTGACTCCATCTATACAATAAAGCGTCATCTATACCTGCAATTTGATGAATCCTACAATATGTAGTATTGTAGATTGGATAATGTAGCGTTAATGATTTGTGTTATAATGTTGTTCTGGTTTTCTATTTTATGTCACTGTTAAACGCTTGAAAAAGATTGTTCATTACTTTATGGTTTAGAAATCTCTATGTACTTATAATTTTTTATAGCTCTTTATTATGCTTAAAAAATCCACGTAAGAATTCAGATGGGCGTATAATCAAATAAATAAATAATAATTAAAAATCCCCTGATCTAAATTAAGAGCCCCCAACGTTGGGGCCCTAAGCCCGAGCCTCTCAGGTCTATAGCGAAAGTCCGGCACTGTAGTTAACCGAATATAAAATATGCAGGGAGAGTTATGATTGCGTCATCATACTAAGTAACCACCCAACGACAAGAGATCCCAGATTCTTGATTATTTTTTTTCGCAATTGCATTAAAGTTCAAATTGGAATTATTAAAAAAAAACATGATCTATAAGGTCAAATACTATGTAAGATAATCGTATGCAACAGTGTCAGCCATTATATGAAATCTAAATCATCTACCACGCGGTACCTAAATCTTTTCATTATGTGGAAAATATATCTTCTCCCTCACACAGGTCACAGTTGTGACCTTAAATACATAATTTGAGATAATGCTTAGGAACATGATAGGTGAACTAAATTTGAGAGCACTCCTTTGACCCACAGAATTAAGAGAGAGAATTCGTTTCATAATAATTTGTCAATATCAACCCCGTAACCAGGGTGTAAGATGATCTTTATAAATGATTAGCTGATGTGTACCCGGCCTTGCTCGGGATTATGAGTGGTTTAGAGTAAAGTTTTGAGATTGTGAATTCTTGTAAACTGAGTGTAATTTTAAAGTGGAAAAAATATTAATTTTAAGAATTAAAATTAATATTATTATCACGATGCTACAATATTTTTACCGACGTTATTCCTTGACTGAATCACTAAAAACTTGTAGCTTTTTATTCTGTAACTTAGCACTGGAAAAACGTTATAGATGTTTGACGGCTAAGATATTATACTACATAATATAGCTGTTATCTATGCATGTTTTGTTTTATGTTTGACAGTTAAATATTGCAAACGAATATATCGATTCATATGAATCGATACATATGAATCGATACATTTGATTCGATTCATATGATTCGATACATTTGTATCGACGAATCGATACATTTGAAACGATGAATCGATACATTTGCACAGAATGTGGCTCAAAATTAAACAAAAATCATTCGTAAGCATATAATAATATACCTACATAATATTATATTATTACGGTGTTTATCTTTATTATACGGATTCTTGTCGGTATTGCTGTCCACAATTCGTATTTTATTATTTATTAAGTTAAGTAATCAAATTGCACTGGATTCCACTTGATATAACTGCTAGCCTAAATGTCAAGGTTATTCACAAAATCACGATATTTGCACATTTGATGTTTTCGTGTGAACAATAAAATTAGAATGTTTAAAAATTCCACATCTTTTTACTGATTTCAACGAATCTTTGAAGGCGTTGTAGAAGACAAATCGCTTACAGTGGTTTTAATGGAGGCTCGTCACTTTTAAGGCCGTTTTATGCAACATTAAGGATAATGACACGCTGCGTAATTTCGTAGGTTTTTTGGGATTCTAGAGATTTTTTTAAAATTCTTCGAAGCTGCATAGCAGTTTTGGAAACCTTTGAGGTATTAAAATTAATGCCTTTTTATGAAAAAATCTAATGCAAAATTTAATGACATGACTTATCTTGTATCCACATTACGGAGCCATGCTTCATCAGCAAATTGTGCTCCCAACAGTAAGCTTTGCGTACATTTAAGTGTTTTTGATGGCTAAAGGCTTGCGCGAGGATATGGAGAGATCGCGATGCCCGAGGGAGATAAAGTAACACCAGGTGAAGCATATTATAGTATTCTCGAATATTTCCAAGGCCGTACAAATCCATGTACGATGCACGCAAGTTTACCAGTAAAACATTTAAATACTTGGAAGGCACAATCGATAATCACAAATTTTTATGCGGATGCTTTTCGTTGCATATAAATGACTTGCAAATAGAATGCGTCGCTGGCATTGAAGAGCTAATCTATCTTTCCTCTTTACCAGTCCAATTACAGTTGACAATCAGTTAACAGCTGATGCGCGTCGGAAGGGGAACAGGTTTGATTTCAAGTGCGCCATTATAGCTATAACTGGCGACTGTCCTTCAGCTACGCCATAAATCAGCCATCGAGTTAGTATTTATTTGTCACAGTGGATAAGTACCGGAGATGCACTGTAATTGGCGCTCTATTCAACATCGTTTGTCGTGCACTTATGCTGATTCCCCTAATAATAAGTTAGGAGCTAGCCTTGATTCAAACTACGTACGTTGTTTTGTTTGCGTATTACGTTACAGCCGTGTCACTAGGTGAACTTGAAATTTGCCGCGGTGCATAGAGTCAAACCAGCCAATCAAGTAATATAAATCAGTGCTCCGCAACCTTTTCTCATATACGGTACATCAAAATTCTTCCTAGAATTCCGCGGCACACCAAAAGCTAAAATATATAGGTATTAAATAGCTAATTATTACACAAATTTTACAATATTTTTATTTTAAAAGTATACATACATAAAACTATAACATTTTTTTTTTACACAGTCTTAATAATCATTGTAGAATAATAATTATTTAATGTGATACCTGCGCTTGTTTCAATGAACACAAAGGTTTTATATTCGGCTCGATTTTTGACAGTTCTTGGAAGTCAAGTGGAAATCCCGAAGTTCTTGGTCATGACCTTTTAAGCATGATCGCTTTTCATTTTTAATTAATACAAGAGTTGAAAAACTTTGTGTAGTAGTGTTAAGATTGCTTTGTCGGAAATGCGAGGATATTCTTTTTTAACGTAAATCCAGGAAACATCTAATTGAAATCATATCACTATTTAAATCTGTAAATTCCTCTCGAATTTGCAGAGGCAGTGCTTCCGTAGAATTTATTGCATTGGTTGCAAAAGGATTTCGAATCCAATCGTATTGTTCCGTATTAATGGAATAAAAATATTGATCAAATTTATGCTGAAGCATACTTAAATGTTGTTGGGCCAGATCCACAATTAATTGTTTGTTATAATCGTTAAGGTGCTGGTATAGTTTGGCTATCCAGTAATCATCATTAAGATGCTGGTATAGTTTGGCTATCCAGTAATCATCATCAAGGTGCTGGTATATTTTGGCTATCCAGTAATCATCATAAAGGTGTTGGTATAATTTGGTTATCCAGTAATCATCACCAAGGTGCTGGTATATTTTGGCTATCCCGTAATCATCATCAAGGTGCTGGTATATTTTGGCTATCCAGTAATCATCATCAAAGTGCTGGTATAGTTTGGCTAATCATTAAGGTGCTGGTATAGTTTGGCTATCCAGTAATCATCATCAAGGTGCTGGTATATTTTGGCTATCCAGTAATCATCATCAAGGTGCTGATATATTTTGGCTATCCAGTAACCATCATCAAGGTGCTGGTATATTTTGGCTATCCAGTAATCATCATCAAGGTGCTGGTATAGTTTGGCTATTCAGTAATCATCATCAAGGTGCTGGTATAGTTTGACTATCCAGTAATCATCATCAAGGTGCTGGTATAGTTTGGCTAATAATTAAGGTGCTGGTATAGTTTGGCTATCCAGTAATCATCATAAAGGTTCTGGTATAGTTTGGCTATCCAGTAATCATTATCAAGGTGGTGGTATAGTTCGGACATATTTTAATTTAAAAAAACTCACCCACCTCGTGACGAAGCTCAAACAATCTAACCAAAACTTTGCCTCGGGATAGCCAACGAATTTCAGTATAAAACAATAAGGATTCATATTCGGTCCCATTTCTGCACAGAGTATTCAAAAGATTAGCGAATTTAGGTCTCTTGATTTAAATGTGTTTACGATTTTAATGCATTCATTCATCGTGCTCAAAAGTTCCTCCGGCAAATTCTTGACCACCAATGCTTCTCTATGTATGCAGCAGTGTAGATTGTAACGTCGGATTTTTTTGTTTTACACAAGAAATAAAACCCTTTTTACTACCCGCCATTTCCGCAGCGCCATCCGTGCAAACAGCAATGCAATTGCTCCATTGAATATTATTTATTTTGAAGAAATCATCGGTTACTTGAAAAATCTCTTCATGTAGTTCCTTACATGTCCTCTAATGAAGTCCTCGTCAACGAAACGTACAATAGCTATCAGCTGTGCTTTATTTTTAATATCGGTTGTTTCGTCGATCTGAACCGCAAATTTTTCAGCTTATTATAGTTTTCTAATCAGTGTTCCTAAAATATCGCTTGACATATCGTGAATACGTCTTTTAACAGTATCGGCAGACAACGAAACTTTATTCACTTCCTTAACTTCATTGGGCCCAAGCATAAGTCGAACAATTTCCATACATGCTGGTTTAATTAGTGTTTCGCCGATAGTATGTGGTTTCTTCTGACGTGCAGTTGATTTTGCAACATGGTAGCTAGCTTCAAAGGCCTTTTCATAAACTATAACGGCCAATTTAAAAAAAATTCTTCTGTTTTTATTTTGTTCTAAGCACCTCTTAAAATATTATCTGTCTTCGTTAGCGTAGCTGGGATGGTTTGAATATAGATGGCGATTTAATTTACAGGGTACTATTGACCCATTTGATAGATGTTCGCCGCAAATGATGGACTGTGGCTTTGGAGCCGTTTCGTCACCACACCACGAGAATCCATATTTAATGTAGTCTTCGTCCTACTTTCTTTTCAGTATCTTCTTTGTTTTTTTTTTGTAACACTCGTGCTAGGTTCTTCATCATCTGTACGTGAAGACGTATCTTTTCCACGTAAAAATTTATCCATATTTAAAGGGGTATAAAACTAAGTATGTATCACACGAAGAACGCTAACCACACACAATTCAGCAACACGATTAATAGTAATTATCGTCATTGATAGAAACTTGTTTATTTAACTTTGTGTTGTTAAAATGGTGACAGCTCTGCACACGTCAGTAATGACGGATGAGTGAACGCGATCTAACGCGTGCAAATGCAGTATAACGCATGCGTAGTCTTCAGCGACGCGCATAAGGGTCATTTTTCTTTGTTTATGACTAATTCGGTGCGGCCATAGTGTGTACAAAGCACACTACGCAGTTTTCAGTTGGCACCATTCGCTTGGGGACCATTGAAAAATTATTTAGTTATAATAATTATTCAGTACAATATTTTGAAAAATAATTTGTCATTGTGTATTAAATGCGTAATGAAAAATTGTAAAATTTCAAATACATTGTATTTGACCGCGGCACACCTGTATTTGGCTCACGGCACACCAGTGTGCCACGGCATACCGGTGGCGGAGCACTGGTATAAATTATTACTGGAAGATTTAATGTTTTTCTTGTTTTTTTTCAACAACGACCGTGTAGCCAGCCAAACTTTAACCCAACCCAAAAGACATAGCAGAATACCTAATGACAACCCCGGTGAACTTTAAGGGACTGGGCTGCTGTCAAAGGAAAGACAAAGGGAGATAGAATGAGGGGCCAATGTCCAAAGCGCTTACGGGAGCTATGGAGACCGTCTCCAATACAATATAATATTATCCCAAATACCAACCCTCCGTTTTTGTAGTGTGATCAAACTGACCCAGATCTTGGTTAAGCTAATGATCAGTATCTTTTTACAAAACAGTACGTACTGTTATATTCCATCGAGTAATGCCAGAAAACAAGTTCCTTTTTATTTCACCGGGCTGGTGTATTTTCAGTCGCGCCATGATAAATGCGCCCAATCACTGAAGCCATGGGAGGTGGTTTTAAATATATGAGGAGGTAATGAGAAGGAATGGATAGGTCAAGGAGATCTTCTTTTCAAATCCCGTCGATTGCTCTATTGACTGGCTTGGAGAACTTTGATGTAATGCTCTCGAATGAGACAGAAATTTCCGTAGGTACGACATAACATGACGTCCTATAATTTATGTATTTTCGATTCTCATAGAAAAGGGTTTGAAATTACAACCTGTAGTGCTGTTATGTTCATTTACACCCAAATCTAATGAACAAAAGACCATGGATTTAAGTAGCGATAATTATGATTTCTTTTCAACTGATGTTGACGAATGAA
>JAHDVE020008807.1:0-21739 GCA_022606495.2 Halesus radiatus | reverse complement strand
GTTTGAGAGCTTGCACCGCCCGAACTTATTGATTTTGAATAAGCTCTAAAACTATCACTCTCAAAACTCAATGCCACTTCATTTATATTTACAGCTTTTTCTCCGATGTGAATTCTTATTTTAGCAGGGTGAGTATTATCACAGTTATCAGCATAATTGTAATTACAAATATTTGTCGCACCTTGTGAGTTTTGTTCGTTTATCTTAGCACGCTCAAACAGCTCAGTTAAGCCGTTTTTGTTGCTTTCACCATCACTTGATATTAATATGCTTGTCGAAATATAATCTTTTTCGATTCCGCTTTTACTCTTTTTCACAATCCTTGTCGTTATATCAACATCAATATCTTCATCAATAACTCGAATAATATCGCCACAACTAAATTTATCAATGTCAATCCCAGTTAAAGCGAAAAGCTCCACCGCCTCTATTGTAAACGTTATGCGTGGTTCTTTCACCTTTTCAAGCTTGTTTTTCACCGCTTCAAAAAGGTTTTCTGCTATTTGATATCGCCTATCGCACCATATTTTTTCGATAATTCCATATTTATTTATCGTGTCCGAATCGATATAAGGCTTTTTTGTTGGGTTTAATTTTTCAATCCCAAGTTGATTGACACCTTCGCCATATCCTAAAGCGTACAACCTTGTGCAAACAACGCTTCCGTCCTCTTTTTTCTTGATACTTTTCATGTTTCGCTCATATCTTAAATAAGCTTTCACATCCTCATCAGGGCGGATTAAGTTTATCACCCAAGGATATTTTGAAGTATCCCACGTTATTGCGTATTCCTCGTCAAACTCTTTAGGAACGCTAAACAACGCCGATAATAGGTTTTCGTTTTCCCACGAATATTGAAATTGCCTTTCAAAGTCACACTTTCCAAGCACCCAGTTTTTTTGTTTGTTAATAATATATTTCAAAATATCTTTAGTAAACGTACCGATTCCGCCGATTTCGTGATATTGAAACAAGCTAACATCTAGCAACGTTCCTAAAACGTGTTCTAAATGATAAACAATCTCACGAGTGTTATGACTTTTAGTCAATTCTAAAGGCAAAATCCGAAACATATCAATATATTCGCCGTTTTCATAAAGCTTTATAAAATTAAAAGGCACGCAATATTTATTTTTATCATCATCTATCATTAAGCTGAAATCAGCGTTAGAAAGTAAGTTTCGCTCCACAGTATAGTTGATGTTATAAGCTTTTTCAAGCACTGCAATGCGTTTAAAGTTTCTATCAAACACTTCAATATTATAATCCATTTTTATCATTCCTCAATTTTTTAAACATTACTTAAACCGCCATTGCGTCCGCCGTTTGCTATGATTTCAGCCAATTTCTCAACTACCATTCGCACAATCTTTTCGATATCAGATTCATCACGAACGCTTATCGTCGCACCTTTAAAAATACCTTCAGTGTTGATGATTACAGTTTTATCATCGCTTTCAGCTTCAACATTACTATTAACACCATTTTTACGGCTCACAAATCCTTTTAATTCGCTAAAAACACCATTAACATCAATCTTGCTACTAACACTTTCAAACGGTGAAATCGCCTTATTCATAACGTTTTCTATTTTTGGAAGAGCAACTTTTACTCCGTCCAAAAATCCGCCAATCATGTTAGAACCCCATTTTACAATGTTTTTACCCTCGCCCTTTTCAGAAGGTGAGTTAAAACCAATGTATTCAGAAACTTTTTCGGTTATTTCACTCACAACGCTTGATAATCCGCCCATTTTTCCACGAATACCGCCGATAAATCCGTCCATTAGGTTACTGCCCCAGCTTTCTGATTTAGCTTTCATATCTTCAAATTTTGTATTCATAGACTCTAAAATATTACTAATAATATCATGCGTTTCACCAAAACGACCTTGTACGTTTTGTTTTATAACATCAAAAACCGCCGTCGTTACAACCATTATCGACTGAAACCCATTACTAAACTTAACAACCAATTCATCAACTATTTGTGACACTTGTGCTTTAAATTCATTAAGTTTACTTAATAATTGCTCAGTATCTAAATCAGCTTTATCAATTTTAGGAATAACCTTTTCCATCGTTTCAGCTACTGCAGGTGTGGCGTTTTTTATTCCGTCAATAAAACCGCTAATCATATTAGCTCCCCAAGTTACAATGTTTTGCCCCTCACCCTTTTTAGATGGTGAGTTAAAACCGATAAAATCAGCAACACCGCCCATAACATCAGTAACTGCCGTCGTTACCGCCTCTACCTTGCTTTTTATCCCATCAATAAAACCATCAATCATATTTTTACCCCAAGCCAAAGCGGCGGCGGGCAATCCTACAAAAACTTCTTTTATCTTATCAACAACTTCAACACAAGCGTTTCTAACGTTCGTAAGTCCGTTAGTTACGCCATTCTTCATCTTATCAAAAACATCAGTCGCTATTTTAACAAGTCCTCCAAAAACAGTTGAAAATGCCGTTGAGATACCATCAACAATCGTTTTAAATATGCCCTTTATACCTTCCCAAGCCTTCGTCCAGTCCCCAGTAAATACACCTTCAAAAACCTTGAATAAGTTTTTTATCACGCCAAGTGCCGTTTCAAAAACATTACAAACCAACTTCCAAGCCGTCGAAAACAAACCAACAACAATCCCGCCAAACACATCAATTGCAACCTTTATCGAATCAAGTGCAGTATCAAATACGGCTTTTATTATTACCCAAATCGCTTCAAAAACCTTTGTTATCGTACCGCCCCAAATATCCCAAAACTCTTTAATCCTGCTAAAAATCGTTTCAATAATAGTTTTTATACTGTTAAATATAGATGAAAACGCTTCTTTCACCTTGTCAAGCATATTTGTAAAAGCCGTTATGTTATCGCCAGACCATTTATCCCAAAACCCTTTAATCGTGCTAAATATGCTAACAACTAGTTCATATAAACCGCCAAATATAGTTTTAAAAACAGTTACAACACCATTAATTCCCGCACTTATAACCGCCTTGATATCTTCTCCCCAAGTGTTCCAAAAATCTTTAACTCCATTAAATATAGTTTTTATTATATCAATGATAGTCCCAAAAATCGAACTAACTACATCAACAACACCTTGAAAAACACTACTTAAAAAACCAGTGATTTCATCTCCCCAAGTTGCCCAAAACTCTTTTATTCCATTAAAAACAGTCGATACTATCAATATTAAGCCGTCAAGTGCAGCGTTTACAACAACACCAACACCGTCCCATATACCGCCCAAAAAGCCTAATATTTCATCTCCCCACGTTGCCCAAAATTCTTTTATTCCATTAAAAACATTTTCGACTAGAATTTTTATTCCGTCTACTGCACTCTTGAAAACTTCTTTTATTTTGCCCCAAATATCAAGTATTTTAGTTCTAAATTCTTCATTAGTATTAAATAATCCAATAAATAAAGCCGCAAACGCTGCAATTATTGCTGCAATTATAACTACAGGTAAACCAATCCCCGCAAAAGCCGTTGTTATAATTCCTTTTAAAGCTACCGCCGAACTTGATAAAAACCCATAAGCAGTAATTATATTACTAATCGTGCTAACAAAAGTTCCAATAAATACAACAACTGGACCAATCGCCGCTGCTATTCCCGCTATCATTAATATTGTTTTTTTCGTTCCATCATCTAAAGCTATAAATTTTTGAACAAGTTCTGATATCTTATCAGCACCTTTTTGAATAGCAGGACCAAGTAAAACTTGTATAGATATTGCCGCCGTTTCTATAGCTCCCATCATTTCCTCAATAGCACCTTTCGTGTTATCCATCATGATTTTTGCCATTTCGCCCGCCGCACCTTCACAGTTTTTTAGTTCATCTGTTAGTGCTATTATTTTATCTGGACCCGCTTCCATTAACGATAACATTCCAGATGATGCTTCCATTCCAAATAGTATTGCTAATGCTTTATTTTTCTCTTCATCAGTTAAATCAGCCGTTGCTGAACCTAGCTCATCTATTACGGTTGATATGCTTTTCATTCGTCCTTCGCTATCGTGAAAACTTAGATTAAGTTCTTCCATTACTCCAAGCATAGGTTTTGTAGGTTTAACCATTCTCGTGAAAGCCCCACGCAAAGTCGTTCCAGCTTGACTTCCTTTTATTCCAGAGTCTGACATTATACCGATTGCTGCCGCCGTTTCTTCCATTGATTGCTTGTAAGCCCGCATTACAGGGCTTGCATATTTCATAGCTTCGCCCATATCTTCTGTTTGTGCATTCGTTTTTGCAGCAGCAACGGCGTAAACGTCCGCCACGTGTCCCGCATCTCCCGCTTCTAGTCCAAAACCTCGCAAAGTTGAGGCGGCGTATTCTGATGCAGAGGCTAACCCTGCACCAGATGATGCCGCAAGGTCTAGCATTCCAGGCATTGCCGACATTATTTCCTCAGCCGAAAACCCCGCCGATGCAAGGTTTTCCATTCCTAAAGCGACTTCACTTGCCGAAAATGATGTGCTTGCTCCTAAATTTAGAGCTTGTTTATTTAGCTTGTCAAAATCATCACCAGTTGCTCCCGATATCGCTTTAACTCTTGACATTTGTGCTTCATAATCATTCCCCATTTTAACCGCCGCACCAACGACTCCCAAAATAGGAACTGTCACCTTTTTAGTTAAATCAGTGCCAAAACTAGTAATGCTATCGCCCGCTTTATCAATGCTTTTACCAATCTTTCCAATGCTTTCTATACCTTTTTCAAATCCCGCCGTTTGCTTTAAAGCCTCACTTATTCCGCTTTCAAACTTAGTTATATCGGCTGCTATTTTCACAACCAGTGTTTCGATTATATTACTCATAACAGCCTCCACCTTTTTTTAAATTGAAAATGTAAAATTGAAAATTGAAAATTAAAGTTTGTTTATAAAACTAATTATAAAAATAAACTAAATATAATCGTCAACCCAATCATCATTTTCGCTTGTATTATTAGCGTTTCCGCTTGAATTCCCAAAAATATTATTAACTAACATTATTACTTTTTCAACAGTCATTTCATTTTCCATACTTTGTAATAAATAGTTGTAAACCTCAACTGATTCTATAAAGTCTAACTTTCCAAACTCCTCTAAAGAGCCGTAATTACGCAATATATTGTGCGTTATTTTAGCACTGTCAAAGTCGTATCCTGCGTAGAAGGCAAAAAACTCGCAAACGCTTCATCTTTAATAAGCGTTTCTACAATAACTTTAATTTCAGATAACGGAATTTCTTCCAGCTTTTCATAGCTTAAACCCAGTATACTAGCAAGAAAATCCCAAAACAAATCACTATCTGATACTAAATCTACAACCAAAAAAAGAGCAGGTATAATTGCTCCAATCAGCCCATCTTGTGAAGTTTCCTCGTCATCTTCATCTTCTTTTTTAGCATAATTGTATTCTTTAGCTTTTATAAATACTTCATTTACGATATTTGAAACTTCTTTTTTATTACTCCCAATTTCTTTTAAAATCTTACCAATCGTTCTAACATCAAGCAAATTCAACTTTCTTACTCTATAATCCATAATCGTCATCAATCCTTTTTTATATTATTCGTAAATATAATTTTCCATTTTCCATTTTCAATTTTCAATTTTTTTAAGCAACTAGTGCTAAAATTTCTTCATCAGTCGCCGTTTGCCCAGCAATAACATCATCATACCAAGTTTCGCCTTCGCCGTCATATTCGCTATCCGCTGTGTCAACGATTGCGTTAGCTTGCCCAGCATAAGCTTTAATTGCGAAATCATCTTCAAGTGCCGCAAACGTAACTTTTATTTTATCAGGCTGTCCCTCAACCGAGTCCTCACGGCTTGTCGCATCTTCACCTTCAAGCCTTGCTTTTCCCTTGAAATACTTAAAATAACGCTTATTTCTGTCCTTTTTCATTCTGTCACCCATTAAAGCTATCCAAGGTGCGTTATCGTTTTTTCCGCTTAATTTTACCGCCCCGATAGAAGTCCAACCGAGCAATAAAGCCTTTTCATCAGGGGTTAAATCCGTATACGTTAACTCAATTTCGATATTGTCAAACTCATCTAAAACCTCAAATAAGCCGTCATCATTATATTCAGACCCTTCAGCCACGTTTACGCTTATTCCCATTTCTTTAATGGTTTTAATACGTATCGGTTTCCCGAATTTATGAAGTTCAGGATAATAAATCGCAATATGAATGTTATTCAACCCGATAACTGTAGATTTCTTTTGATTTTTTTTCATCTTAATCATTCCTTTTTTAATTTATTTATATCAATATTTTGTATTCTAAAATCACTCTATTTACTTGCGTTTCGTTTTGTTCACGAATATTTATACATAGATAATCGTTGAGTTCAAGCACTTCTTGAACTTTATCAGATATTAAAAAAGGATTGTCTTTACTCCAAATGTCAATTTGAATTAAAACCAATCTATCTTCAATAATATCATCATTGAACCCTTTCGCCATGTCATATATTTGTGTAATCGTTATTTGAGGATAATCTGATAAATAATCATACCAGTTGCTTGAAATCCTACTAACTAAGCTTTTCAAGCTATCATCAGCGTTTAATAAATTAAGTATTTGTTGCTTAATTTTCAACATTAATACTTACAAGCCTCCTTGATTTCCTTTTGAATCGCCTCAATATTAGCTTCAAAAGCAGGGCGTAAAAAAGGTTTTGCCGTTTGATTTTTTGTACCAAATTCAACATGAGGACCATATTCAACATTTGTACCAACCACCGCCACCGCATCAGGTATTGTCGTAATTAACTGGCTCGAAATACTAGCTCTTAACAATCCAGTATCTACAGGGCAATTATATTTCGCATCAGCCTCAACCTTTAACGCACCTTTTAAAACAGCCTTTTCTCGCCCAGTTTTTGCTTTTAATGAGTATGCTTTTAGCTTGTTTGATAATTCAGTTCCGTATAAAACACTAGCTGCAACCGCCATTTAATCAACACCTTCCAACAATATTAAACAATGATTTTCCCATTTGTTAACCATTACAATCATCAAAACTTCATCTTCAATAACAGGCGGTTCAACTAATGTATAACCTTCTTTTTGATAAATTAATTCAAACATTTTTTTAGAAACTGTAATCTCTTTTTTTCCTCTAATTGCTTTTATCATAATAAAAACTCCCATAAAATCAAGAAATAATCAAATAACTATCCCTTGATTTTTCATAATCGCAAACTAACATTTTCCATTTTCAATTGTCAATTTTCAATTTATAAGTATTCCAAAAGCTTCATCTTTAACAGGCAAAAACCCAATTCGCATAGTCGCTTTAATACCAATCATGTCTTGCTCTGCTAAAGCGAGCGGTTTTCCGTCTTCTGTCAAAGTGTTCATTAACGTTGCTTCTTTTAATATTTCATATTCAATGCCTTCACGAATGCCCACTAACGATTTAGTCCAGTCCCCCGCTATTAATAACGCTTTTTCCTTATCCCAACCGCCATTGCGAACAAACTCAATCGGATTTTCATATAAACTATTTTGATTAACTCCACCAACAAAAAGTTGATTTCCATTGTTATCACGCAGTTTTCTAAGCGTGTTTTTAACCCCATAATGCCCCGCAAATCCATTTACATCAAGTCCGCTATCTTCAATCCCAGCCATTACATCAGATATATCTAAATCAAATTTACTGTTAGTTCCAACTGTTACAACGTTTCCCGCACTTGTCGCTGATGAAAATATACTTTTCGCCCATGGTGAATTTGTGCCAAATAACATTGCCGAATCTATCGCCGTATAAAAAGCTTCAGCTATTGACTCTTGCATTTCAGCGAACACGTTTATCGTGCTATCGTTCATCTTTTCTTTAGTTACTTGAATGATAACAGCTATCTTTTTCGCCGTCATTATAGGAAAAATCCACTCTGCCTTCGATGATTGAATACGTTGTGCTTCGCCCACCCAATAAGCCGAAACCCCATCTGACATTACCGAAAACTTTTTTGTTTCGCTTGTCATAGGTTCAACTTTTGATAATTTTAACATTGAAGACCCACGAACTATATCTTTTATAAGCCCGCTTGCAATCTCCGTTGGTACAAATCCCGCTAGTTCATCTTTCAAATACATAAAATAACCACCTTTTTTAAATTATCTTTTAGACTGCACATCTTTTATACTACTGATAAACGCACTAACTGTGCTAGTTTTTGCGTTTGGTATGCCCGCCGTTGGCGTTTTGCCCGCTATTCTTTTTTCTACTGTTTCTTGCACTGCTTTATCAAAAACCATCTTAAACGCTTTAACATTTTTTGAACAATCCTCAATATTATTAGATTGAACAAATGCGTTTAAGTTTGGAGATAAGCCGTTTTCAATTAACAATTTACCAGTTTCTATTTTAATCTGTTCGCTCATTAAAGCTTTTTCTTTCAGCTCTAATTCTTTCGCTTTCTTATCTAAATCGAAATTTAAAGCTTCATCTTTTGACATTTTCGCTTTTTCTAAAGCTTCAGTTACTGCCAACGCTTTTTCATTTTCAAGTTGTGTTTGAAAATCAAGTTTCATTTTCGCAACATCTTCATTTGAATAATCCGCTTCACTTACTAATAAATCAGCTACTACTTCGTCAACTCCAGTTGCGTTTTGAATATCTGTTACAGTAGTTTCAGTTGTACCTACAACGTTTATTTCATCTGCCATTTTAAAAACCTCTTTTCTTTTTAATTTTTATATATAATAATTGAAATAAAAAAAGACTATAAAATCATAATCTTTTTTACTCAAAAATTTCAGTAACCTCTAGTATTTCATTTTCTTTCAACGTTATAATACCATTTATACTTCTAATATCAAGCCTTACTTCATCAGTTTTACTCATATTTAAACTAGCATAACTAAAAATAAAGTAAAGCCCTTTTGTTTTGATACGCACCTTGTTTCCGTTATTTATTATCTTTAATATTTCGTCAAACTTTTCATACATTTTTATCATCTCCATTTATTGTATTAAAAAAAGACTGCCGATTTTTCAATCGTACAATCTCTAATTATTGATTTCAGTAACGCTTAATATTTCATTTTCGTAAACAAAATAATTTTTAGTTTTCGTTCTCAAACATATCATAACACCCTCATCAGAATCAATGTAAGAATCTAATACTTTTACCGATAACTTATCTTTCCCATCTAAAAACTCAACTTGACACTTGATATGATTATAACCAAAAGAAGATATTTTTGATATTTTAGGAAATTTTGTTATAAATCTTTCGTGACATTCTTTTATTGAAATACTCAATCTATCAGCTCCAAATCATTTATAGGTTTTATAGGATACGCATGAATACCTTTTTTAGAATACGTAATATTTATACTATTAGTATCTTCATATTTGTTAGTTTCACTATTATAAAATTTACCGATAGTTCTATTAAAAGTAACGGTTTCACGTGGTAAAGCTTGATTTTTCTTGAACTCGATATCACCAGTTCCCATATATTTTTTAATAAGTTCACTTTGTTTTATATCTTTATTGAAGAAACTCGGTGCATAGCCAGTAGTTCCTAAATCATCCTTAACCCTATTTCGCCATTGTTCTGTGCCTTTTGTGTGTTCTAAAGCTTTTTTATCTTTATATGTTGTGTTTATTTTGCCTTCTTTTAAATCCGCTTTAAACTTATCAGATTTCTTTTGTTCGCTAACACTTTTTTTCAACGTGCCGTATTCAGCTACATTTTCATTATACTTCATCTTTTGATAATCTGCAAGCGTTTTTGGTGCATTTTTTCCTAAAACATTTTTAATCTTATCAAGCTGAACTTTATCGTTTCCAGCGTTGTTTCTAATCTTTTTATCTAAAGTCATGTTATCTTTAGTTTCTTGCGAAAGTCCAGCGTACCAGTCTTTATAGTTTAAATCTTTATCAACATAATAGTTTTTGCCGTTTTCATCACGTGCTATTCTAGTTCCTTTAACTTCGTTTTCAAAATCTGGAACTATGCAACTTCTACAGTTTGGGTGCATCGGCGGGCAATTTGTGCCAACAACGCAATCATCTATCACAAAAACTTCACCATCAATATTGATACAAATGTCGCTCGTTCGGTTGTCTAAAGTTGCCATAAACCTATAGTTTTCAACAATTCCCGAATCAGCATAAGCCATCACAGCACTTTGATTATAAGCATAATTCATCTCAGTTCGCACTAATCTTTTCGCATTGTCAAAACTAGAGTCCATTTTATCAGATAACCGCCGTGACATTTCGTTTATGCTTAAACCCTTAATAAGTCCGTTGTATAGCACATCTTTCAAGCTTTCTGTTAGCAATTCTTTATTTTTCCAAATCCGATTAGAAAAATTAGCACCATCACCAACCCAATCACTAGTTATTATCTTATTTACAGCGTTTACTGGCAATTTTGCAAACTCTAAATCAAAATTCTCTTTTCCAGTTTTATAATAATTATCTTCATAATCTTTGTAAAGTTTTTCGTAAATTGCTTTTTCTTCAAGTTCGCCAAGTTTCGATATTTCACGGTCTATTTGCATTTGTAAAAGCTCCAGCCGTGTTATTTTTGATTTAGCATTTAAATCTTTATTTGATATATCAAAATCGTAAATATCCTTTTTGATTAGCCGTTTTTTCGCCTCTAATAAAGTCATTTTGTTATCAGTTGCATACTTTTCATAAACCGCCTCAATGTCCTTTTTCATCAACAAAAAATATTCTGTTCTGTTTAAAATCCTTTATTCTATTGCTTTCTTTTTCGTTTTCAGTCCCAAAATCGTCAAAATCATTTGTGAACCCATCACCAGCTCCAGCAATAACTAAATACGCATCAGTAAAATATTCGAAATCGTTCGCCGTGTCCGATTGTGCCTTATCATAAGCGTTTACGCTATTAATTACATCTTCATAATCGCCTTTTTGCTCGTTGTTATTACGATAAATAATTATGGGAACATCATCAAACATATGAAACTCACGGCTTATCTCAACATAACTATTAGACCCGCCGCCCTTTTTATACGTTACGATTTCTTCTTTAGTATAAAGTACAGCAAAGTCGAAAACATCATCATTTAAGATTGATTTTTCAGTCCAAATACGCAATGCACCTTCTAAAAACTCACCAATTTTATTTGAATATATAGGGATAATCTCTTTTGGTGAAAACATTTTAGTTTTTAATTCGCTATTTTCATTTATGTAAAGCAACTCAAAAGCAAGTCCGCATTTGCTACATTCTTTCGCAAGCTCAAAACAAACATCTTTCGTATATTCATAATCTAAAACATCATCAAATAACCCTCTAAACTCAACATCATCAATGATAAATCTAACACCTTTACCCATAAAATAACCAGTAACAATATTAGAAATATACTTGCAAAAATTATGTGCAATCTTATTATTTATTTTCCCATCAACTGTAACACGTTTCGTTATTTCGTTGTTATTTAGATAATAATTTTCAAGCATATCAAACCGAATAAAGTCATCAACACAAGCTTTTATTATCTTTTCAATGTCCGTACCTGTTAAATAAACGTCACTTAAATCCAACCTAATCATATATCTCGCCTCTTTTTTATATTGCTTTTAATTTTCCATTTTCCATTTTCAATTTTCAATTTATCTAAATCCCAAGTTTTCTTTTATTCCCCAGCTTCATCTTCTTTTTGCCTTTAACTTCACCGATTGCGTATTCATAAAGCCCAGTTAAAGCGTCAGGTGCATCATCATGTGCGTTTTTGCCCTTGCGTTGATAACTCATTAAATCCTTGTAGAATAAAGGATATTTCTTTTCCCAACCCTCAGGGAACACTATTTTATCACAAACATTTGATGCGTTTACTAAAATTCTAGTCCGCTTATTTTTACTTTGATGAAACCACGTTATCATGCATTTTCTGTTTTTTATTTCTTTCAATTTCACAATGATATTACGAGCAAAACCCCGCCCGCCGTTGTTGGATTCGATTATACTCTCACGAATATTAAGTAGGTTTAAACGGCGTGAAAGTTCAACTTCTGTTACTTCCATGCCCTCATCAGTGTAGTAAATATCAGTTAAATAAATATATCCATCAATTATTCCACCGCTTAACGCACAAAGAAAATCCGCACCTTCATCAGCCGTATCTGTATAATTTATAACCCTCTCAAATTTATCAATATCTACAACATCATAAGTCTTAAACCCTTGATATAAAGCACCTTTTACATCAACAGGAATTTGTTCATAGTTAGCCGACCAAAAGCTTTCATCAAGCGTATTTCGTTTTTGTAACAAGTTTTTAGTTGAATACAAATCTTCACAAATTGACAAATCGTTTTCTAAAGCTCTCACGCTTAAAACGTGACATCTTTCAGGAAATTCAACTAACAATCTCCCAGTTAAATCATCACTTGCCCATCTCGTTTGAATGATTATTTGTTTACCGCCGTCTAAAATCCTTGAACTGAAAGTATTTTTGTAAAAATCCCAGTGCTTATCTTTTACACCTTCATTATAAGCCTCAAAACTGTTCTTGATAGGGTCATCAATAATGCCCACCGACCCACGCATTCCAGTGATTGAACCATCAAAAGATGTTGCTAAATAGGAATTATAATAACCATCTAAACTCCATCTATCCATTGCCGCATCACCGTATTTTATTTTGACATTAGGAAAAAACGAACTAACGGTGTAGTAGTTATTGTCTTTTTCAATCTCAATATCATTAATTAAATCACGTACCGTTTTTGAAAACTGTATGCTTAAAGTTTGATTATAAGATACCTCAATCACTTGATTTTTAACGTTATTTCCATAAATCCACGTCGCAAACAAACTCGCCGTGTATGATTTTCCAAACCCAGGGGGCAAATTCATTATCAAAATATCATAAGGCTCACCAGTGTTTTCATTTATCAATAAATCTTCATAAAACAACTGCAACGTGTCGCAAACTATCGTTTGATAAACCCGACTATCCTTGAAAAAAGCGGGATTTATTAAATTGCAATATTGTCTAAAATTCATTCGCCCAAGTTTAATATTACTCATTCGCCTTGCTTCATCTTCTGAAAACTCTTTGTTTTGAAACTTCTTGAATTCGTTAGCAATGCCCATTTTAATACACTTCCTTGCTTAATATATTAGCAGCAAGAGAATGTTCTCTATCCAACGAAAAACCATCAATAACAGTGTATCTATCAGCGTTTTGTTTTGCCCAGTCTTTTTTATATTGTTTTCTTTTTTCGCAACTATATTTTTTTCTAAAATTAATTTCAATGTTATAATCTTCATGCTCATTCAAATATTTAGATACAGTTTTCCTTGACAATCCAATTATCACAGCTATTTCGCTAATACCAATATGGTCAATAAAAAAAAGAGCCTCCGCTCGTTTTCGCCAACTTGTTTTTTCACAATCCATTTTTTCACAATCCATTCTCTCACCACCAATTTTTTATTATCTAAAAGGTTACATTTGTGTCTATTAATTTTGAACGTGACAAAGTATTTTTAAATTTATATCGCTTATACAAACAATACATCTTTAAAATATCTTTAAAAACCTGTAAAACATCTTTAAAAACGTTTAAGTATTTTTAAACAATCAATAATGCCACCTCAAATAAAACTCTCTAAAAACATCAAAATTTCAATTCATTAATTTATTAATCAATCAAATTTAAAAATTTCGTAACTTATAATTTTCCATTTTCAATTTTCCATTTTCAATTTATTAAGCTTCAACTTCATCAGCTATTTTCATAATAGCTTCTGCTATTTCTGGATAATCATTTCCGATTGTTTCAAAAACCTTAGATTTTAAAACATTCATTGCCGATTTTATTACACCGTTTGCCGTTCGTGCATCTATTTTTAACTTCTCATTTCGCACTTGTGCCGATTGTAAAACCGCAACCGCCTTTGCTGCCTTGATTTTTTCTTCCGCTGACATTCCTTCAGATACTAAAACTTCCATTATAATTTGCGAAACGATTGCGTTATTTGCTTCATGCAGTTCTGTCGTTGGGCGGTCAATATTATCTTCAGCTAAATATCTAGCGAACTCTTTCGCCATTCTAACGCTTTCAAACTTCTTTAAAAAGTTGCGACCATATCGCCCAACGCTTGAAAAATGAACATCATGCCCAGCCTCTGATAAATGCCCCGAAATCTGTTCGTAAGTTTCACCATCAAGAAGTTTTGCTTCAACCTCTTTTTTTATTTTATCAGGAAGTTGGTCAATCTTTCCATGACTTCTATTTTTATCCGCCAAACCAAACACTTCCTTCTATCTTTCGTAAAATCCTATCTTTCATCAAAAATAATTCCGCTCACATTTTCCGTTCCTTCTATTATATCCGTTCCAAAAGGAGTTATATTTGCAATCGTTCTTAAAATACATAACATTTTATTTTCTACAGTTTTTGTAGATATAATGTTTTTGCCTTTCAAATAATGACAAGCGTTTGAAATATCTTTCATTTCAGCCTTAAATCCACTAGCTCCCAAAACCGATTTTATCAGTTCAAAACCCGCCCCGATTTCTCCAGTTTCATTAATAATGTTTAAAACCTTACCTCTTAAAATTTGTTGCTCCATGCTTGATATTATATTACTCATCAATAATCACCCCTAAATCCAAAATATCACCTTCAGCCAAATTTACACCGTTGGGATTTAAAAACACTTCATTGTCCAGATAATCTTCTTTGTCGTTTTTGATTGTAATATATTCTTTTTGTTCGCCCGATAAATAATTTAATGCTTCTTTAACTTCTTTTTCACTGTTTATCCCTTTATACTTCAAAAGGTTTTTTAGCGTACCAACGCTAATTTTATCACTATAAACGCCATATAAACATTGAATAATATCGCCACGCATTTCTTTAGCTTTCATTATTTTAATCTTATCAATCAATGATATCACCATTCCTTATTTTATTTCAAAATTGAACTTTCAATTTTCAACTTTCCATTTTCCATTGTCTTTTCAGCGTTTGCTTTAAGGTTATCAACTTTGTTTTCTAAATTAATTTGACTGTTTTTTATCGTATCCATTGTATTACTAATCTTTTCTAACGTTTTTGAAAAGTTTTCAATCATCACCAGCAAAGTGTTTTCTCTTTTTTCAGCTTCACTTCTCATTATTTTCTCACGTTTATCCGATTCACTTCTCAAAAGTTCTTCACGTCTTACTCCTTCCGCTAAAATGATATCTTCTCTTGACTTGAAATTAACATACATATCGTCAAGCTTTTTGTTTCGCTCAACATCTCTAACATCTTCTCGCCCAAAATAATATTTAATGAAGACGAATAGTAAAACTGGTGTAATCCCCAACTCTGTTACTATTTTAATCCATTCAACCATTTCCGCTTCCATTTTAACCAATCCCTTTATTTTTTTATGTAAAAAAATAACCTCACTAAATTTCTTAGTAAGGTTATTATATATCATATTTAATTACAATAGCATTGAAATTTTCACTCAAATATTTTGACTTAAATAATTATTTTACCAAAATGATATTTGATTTTCATCAACTTCATATTTCGAGATTTCTTTTTTACCAATAATATTTCTTATTTGCCGTTCACAATATCCAAACTTTCTCGCTAACTCTGAAATGTTATATCCATTAAACTCTTGACATATTAAATACTTAATTCTATTAACACAAGCACTTCTAAAGCTTGAAAAATAAACTTCCATTCCGCTTAACCTTTTATAAATAAGTTCAGCCTTTCGCTTTCCTAAAACACTAATCAGCTCTCTAAATATCTCATCATCAACAACATTCTTACGAAACCGCAACGACCGACCGCCGAAAATGTTCTCAAGCTTTATTATATCATCAAGTTCCAAAATGTCAACTAAAAATATATAAGGTTCGCCCAAATCAGATTTATTAATATATTTTAGAATATTCAAAAAATCACAACCTTTAACTTTACCTTTCAAATCAACCTACCCAAGATTATTTATCAACGCTATTACTTCGCCAACTTTTATATTATCGTTTAATCTAGCTTTCCAATATTCAGGACTTTTTATTATTCCTTTAGTTACAACATCTTCAAACGCTTTTAACTGCCAATCTGGAACGTTTACAACTTCTTTTATAGGTACATTAATATTTTCCACTTTCAATTTTCCATTTTCCATTTTCTCAACATCACTCATCATTTTCACTATATCCTTTCCGTACTCTAAAGACGGAGACCATTTTTTACTTAAATCTTCAACCATCTTACACGTTCCGAAAATACTTCCAAAGTGTCGTGGGTCATTAGTCTGCACTTTTGGATATCCCACCAAACCTGCATATAATGCTAAATGGTCAACTTGTGCCATGATACCCTCACGCCAAGAATTAAATTTCATATGTGCAGCTTTATCATAATCACCACCACCAGCCGATATTTTCATTCCGCATGGGTTGCAATATTCAGCCGTCAACACTCCACTAAATCGCCCATATCCTGTTTCTTTTGCAGATTGAACATATACTAAAACATGATTTATTCCTATCAAATTAGCAACGCTATAAAATGTTTCCGCTAATTCTATAAATAAATCAGTTGCATTCTTACTTTTCGCCCAAGCTCTCATCTGTTCAATCGTTACTTTTGATTTTCCTATTATCTGTGTTTTATTGCTTATGTTATTTATTGTAGTAGTTGTTGTGTCATTTATTAAATAATAGTCGCAAATAGCTTTAAAAACAGCACTTGCACATTTGTCTAAGAAATCTTTGTTTTTAAACTTTTTAGCCTCAGCTACATTTGAAATAAATCCAAATTCAACAAGTACCGCCACCATGTTTGTTGAATTTAAAACAGCTAAATCTGGACGTTCTTTTATTTTTCGGTCAATTAGTTCAAGTTTTTTAACAAGCTCATTTTGAATAAGTGTAGCAATTTTATTGTTTTCACCATTATTTTTATAAACCAGTGTTTCAGTCCCGCTTGCTTGTATATTTTCAGCCGAATTGCAATGCAAACTGATAAATAAATCAACATTATTATCATTCGCCATTTTTGCCCTATCAGTTAACTTGACAAATTTATCAAGACTTCTTGTGTAAATTACAGTAAAACCTTTTGATTTAAGCATTTCACCCAACATTAAAGCTATTTCAAGCACAATGTCTTTTTCAAGTAAACCATTTCCAACTGCACCCGCATCAGCTCCACCATGCCCAGCATCTATCATTATTTTTTTCATTTGTAAAAACCTCCTAAAGGTCAATTATTGGTTTAATTACTTTTTAATATTCATTGCCTTTTCTCTGTTAGTCAACTTTTTATAAACTTTCCTTTTTTGTCTTGTTGACATTTCTTTTCGCCGTCCTTTCCATATTTTTAAAAGCCTCAATCACTTTACTTGCAATTTCTTTAGTTATCCAACGTTCAACTTCAATTTGATATGTAGCTTTCACAAACCCTAAAAACCTACTCCATTCCGCAACTCCGCTACTATCCACCCAACCAATTTTCACAAGCAAACCCTTAATATAGTCTTTTTGTCGTTCACTCATCATTTTATTTGTTGGCTCATCTTTAACTTCAAGCCCATCAATAACTTTGATTGCTTCCATCAATGTCAAATCTTTAATGCTTGTCTTTTTGCAACTTGCGTAAACATGAACGTGCAACAAATCTTTGTCTAGTCCTCTTTCTCTTGCTAAAACGTATATCTTTCGCATTTGTGAAGGACTTATTAAACTTGCCATACTTATTCCGCCTTTCTTTATTTTCAATAGGATAATCATATTTCATTAAAACATTATTCTCCATCAAAAACCCATCACTCCCCTATAATCTTTCACGTGCCATTTTTTCGATTAAATCATAGTCCCATGTTCTTTGGTCATAGTTCGCTTCTTTAGCTTTACGCCCTACAAACTGTTTTTTAGGTGTATCATATAATTTTTTACCATCAGCACTTGCCGCCAAATTCTTCATAATCCCTCTAGTGTAATGTTCTTTGATGTTAGCGTATTTCTCAATATGTATGTTTAAAGCCGAAATTACTATTTGCGTTTCAAACTGCGACCAAAAATCCAACTCCCGCCTAACAATCCCATCAGAAACCCGCCCAGTCGCTCTTGTGAACTTCACCGTCTGCCAATACTTCTTAATAACTTCAAGCTCAACTTCTGTATATCTCTCAAGAAATTGTTCCAAATCATCACCGCCAAAATCTTTTTATTTTCCTTTTTCAATTTTCAATTTTCAATTTATTTAAGCAATATTCATAGCTTCAGCCGTTTTTGCTATCTTTCCTACTAAAATATCAGAGCAGTTTACAATCCTAAACCCGATAATCGTGTTTATCAAAACATTAACCGCCCCACGTAAACCATAATTAGTTATTGATAATTTATGTAATAACTTTAAACTTTCTTCGGTTAAATCATAATCAACAAAAACCTTTTCAATATCCGTAATCTTTATTTGACTAGTGAATAAATGTTTACGATTGCCAATTCGTGAAAATAATTGTGCATATGATGCCGCTCCCGCACCTTTCATTTTTGAGTAAATCTCTTCATTCCCGATAAAAGCTATCCGTAACTTCTTGACTTATTGATGTCATTACAAAGTTCGGTTCTTTAGGGCTTGCTTTTTTCGCTTCATCAAGCTTTAACAACGCTATCACTTTTGGTATAATAGTTTGAGGTGATGGATATTTGCCCGCCAAAAACTGTGATAAAGCCGTTTCAGATATCGAAAGTAGCTTAGCAATCTCATTTCGCTTTTTGCCCGCTTTCTTTTGATATTGTTTTATCATGTTGATTGTGTTTGTTATATCATCTTCGCTTATTTGTTGCGTTGCAACTTCTTCAATATTATTATCATCATTAGCATTAGTTTCATCAATAGTTGCTTCAATAACTTCATCAATTGTAGTTTCTTCAATGGTTTTTTCATTTGTGATTATCATAAATCGTTCACTCCTTGTTATCTTTGTGCTAGTTCATATAACGCCGTTGTCCAGTCTGGCTCTTCACAATCGCTATATTCATCACCCGAAACCTTTTTCATTTCGTCGTCAAGCCGTTTGTTAAATATAGGTTTTAAATAATGTGGCTTTATTTCCACTTCATTATCTAAATTCATCTGTGCCCTTTTCATTGCTAATTCTACAGATGCCGTTACTTGAACATCTTTAATTTTTTTATAATCAGTAACAGTTTTATACGCTGCTCTGTTCAAACGTTGGTTTTCTTGAATTTCTTCTTTTGTCGCATGATATCCTAGTTCATCTTTAATTTTCGCCGTACATATAAACTTTTCATCAGTATCATAAACCCTAACGCTCGTTAAATCATCTGGACTATATCTAACAAAAACATCTCGCCCAAAATAATTAAGCCACAAGTTTTCATCAAAATACTGTATCTTTTTTCCATAAAACGTTAACGTTATACAGTTTTTACCAACTTTCATTTGGCTTGTCCAACGCATAAACATAATATCAAGTTGCTCTTTTGTCGCTATTCTTTTTTCTATGAAACATTTTTGGAACACTTCATCAGGGCTTAATCCGTCCATGCCCTCACCACTGTGAGGTTGTTTGTTGTACCAACCTTTAATCCACGTGTCAATATTTTTAACAAACTCATCAACTTTTTTTATACAATCAGTATTTTTTATTACCGCTTTCAATCGTTCAGGCTTTTCTACAACGTTTCCGCCTGTGTAAGTTTCAAACAATTTACTAAAATCTTCTTTCAACGTGTGAAACATTCTTTCAACACCCTTTGCTCGAGCGTTCCGTGGTAAAGCCGTCCTAAACGTAACACCTAATTGTTTTAATATTGTAGGTTGTTCAAATTCGCCAGCTTTCACACCTTTTCTATGTCTAAACCCATTCCCACCAAAATCATGGAACAAAAACTCCCGCCCATTATCTGTTAAAATTCCTTTTGGTATGCCGTGATGTTCAATCCCTTTTCTAAAAGCATATAAAGTCGCATCTCCGCACGGTGTATCTGTAACGCACCAACCCATCATCTTCCGACTTCGCACGTCCATAAAAGCCGTCAAATAAAGCCTTACTATCTTTCCATCGTTAAATAACATCACATCAAAAGTATGATTATCCGCCACCCAAATCTCATTACTTTCTAAATCACCATAATATCGTTTGATATAAGGGGCAACCTTGTCAATAAAGATTTTCTCACCATATCTAAAATATTGAATAGCGGGTATCGGTATCTTTTTGCTTTCCCTCAAAAACGTTATCACTGTAGGTAAAGGAAACATCTCGTTTCGCATTTCCTCATAAAGCGGGTTTGTTTCAACTTCCGTTTGCGTTAATCTTAAACATGAAGTCGCACTCTTTCGGCTTTCATCAAGATATAAACACTCAAATATTTCCCATACTTTTTTATGTAGTTTACAAGCTTGATTTCCATGTTTGCCCCGCCCATCTATTAACGCACTATCGCCCACTTGTTGATATATCTGCCACTTTCTATAAATAGTGCTTAAAGGTATTTTAAACTTTTCCAACATATCTTTCGCTTGTCGTTTTTTAAACTTAATGAAACTATCATCAGCATCAGTTTTACAGCCCTTGAACGAACCACGATAAGCTTGCCACTCGTTAAATAATTCTTTCCATCTAGATATTTGAGTACGCTCCTCAGCCGTCAAATCGTTATAATCTAACGTTATCTGTTCACCCTCAACATTAATAAATGCTAATGATTTTTCTTCTTGCTTTTTTATCCTTTTATATTTGAGTTGTAACGTTTCTTCTATAGAATTAAGCGGGATTTTATATAACTTCCCGCCTTGTCCTTTTTTAAGCCCAGTTTCTTCAATAGCTTTAATCTTTACGTTCTCAATGTTTTTTTGTATCCATCTTTCGCTACAACCTCTTAATATTGCCATTTCCTTAACGTTTAAATAAGTTTCTTCCAAAAATCTCACCTCCATGTGTTAATTAATTGTTTATATTTATTTTTAAAACCTCTTTAAACTTCCATTAAACTATGATATAATGAACCTTTATATATTGCGTGAGTGCCTGTTTTCAACCGTCCAAAGTTTAACGACAAGCCTTAACGCTTTTTTTATTGCCCAAATCATAACTTTAATAAAGCTTGTCCCAACAAAAACCATTACAAAACACAAAATCCAGTTCATGCTTGCCATCTCAAAACCTCAATCTAATACGAAATAGTTTCAAGTTCACCATCAATTAAACAATATTTACGCCCTGCCACTTCAAAATAAACAAAATGCCAATCAGTTGACGTCCAGTATGCTTTTTCGATTATGCTTATTTCTTCACGAATAAATTTGAACTGATTACTTATTTTATCAATAGCTTCATCTTCAGTTATTTCTTCAATGCCCCAACTTGTATAAACTTTTAAGATATCTTTTATTTCTTCTTCTTGAACGCACTCTTTTCTAGTTTTGTACGTAACCTCACGCAATCCCCATAGTTTAGCGTTTTGGTCATTAAAAGCTTTTACTAAACTTACTCTACTTGTTTCGTTTGTTTCGTTTGTTTCGTTTGTTTCGTTTGTTTCGTTTGTTTCGTTTGTTTCGTTTACCTCATTATTTTTAGTATTATTATTATCAATCTTATTATTATCCATTATTATCAACCTTTCAGCCAGTTCGTTTTTGGCTAGAATATATACTTCCTACTATAAAATCATTGTCAAAAAATTTACGTAAATCAATATCTAACTCACGAGCTATTGCATAAACCCACTTTT
>JAHDVE020008806.1:0-54061 GCA_022606495.2 Halesus radiatus | reverse complement strand
ATACATTCTCTTCTGTTATTCCGACTTCTGACATGGCCTGACTCGAGTATTTGATTCACTTGATCGTGCCATGTCTTCCTCGGGCGTCCCCGGCTTCTTCTTCCATTCACATTCGCGTCATACATTCTTCTTACACTCCTTTCTTCGTTCATTCACTTCACATACCCAAACCATCTAAGCGTCCCTTTCTTAATCTTACTCATTACGCTTACATCAGCCTTGCATTCTTTACGACTCTCAACATTTTTCACACGATCATGCATGGTTTTACCATATTCGTCTGAGAGATTTCTACAGTGTTCAGTCTACTTTCATCCTTCCTCTGCCAGTTCCATGCCTCACTGTCTGTGTTACGTACCTATAATAAATATTTATTATGTTTGTTTCTAAATAGTAAATGAATAAACTTTATTTTGAAGGCATCGGTTAACACTTTATAGGTTGATAGTCAGTATTCTTGCCACTTTGCCTTTTTCGTCGAAAATGGTACTAATATATAATCCTAAGTGATTCCTGTTGTTTTTAATCTATATATATGCCACATTTTTGTATTTACAAATTTTGTTTATACCAGCGCAGAGTGCTGCAATCCGATAGGCAAGGAATATATTTTTTTAAAACTCGCACAATCATAAGAACATTCCTACGTTGGATGACAATAGCCCTCATTAGCAAAGAATTATTTCTCAGAAATAATTACAAGTAACGATGAACAAGGTCATTATGAACATTAGAATTGGAAAAATGCAACCTCAGACACAAATAGCATCAATAGCAAATGTCTATGTTTTTGTGTTTGGAGGCTACTAACTAAGCCTTAGTACAATATTTTGGTACAAATTAACAGTACCAATCAATACCCGTGAATTTTGTGTGTAAAACACCTTCCTCTAAAGAGGTCAAAACTAAAAAATAAATAAAAAGTGCATAATTATACCCCAATTAAGACATTTGCTTGAAAAGAGGTTTATTTTCAACCCTCATCATTATGCCCTTTATAGGGAAAAAGTAAATACTAAAAAAGGAAAATGATTTTGCTCTGGCGGTTTCTTTACTCGTGGAATAATCTTAAACGGCATCCGTTAATTAATTCAATGGGAAAATACTGCGGCAAACCTTGGGGTCTGTTAAATAGCATTGAAATACCTCATTCTTCTGAAGTCCTGTCTAACGGAGATTAGCTATCTATCACCAAGTCAATCTTCACTCTGTGGGCTGCAACTCGAGCCCTGGAACAACTATCAAGCGAAACTGCACTAGTTTTCACAGATTTAAAAACCACGTTGCTGGGACACCTCTACCATGGATTTCACTTAATTATCAGGATTACCAATTTGGTAATCTTGTATTTTTTTAAATATATATTTTTACTTTATTTATTATAATATTTTTTTGTAGATGTTGTATTTCACTACGCCAATGAAGAGAACTGGCTTTTGAGTTTCGTGCAGGAGAATAACAATAATAATACATAATAAAAATAATGATTCGATGATTTGTATAGCGCCGTTTTTGTGAAAAATCACCCCAAGGGCGCTGTATAAATATATTAAACAGGGCTTTATAAATAATGAATATTAAGTACTAGAAATTAAGTAGCATTGATGGATGTAAACATGGCTAATAAAACTAATTAAAATTCACATTTTTTTGGAATACAAAAATGTTATATCTTTTTTAAATTTAATATATTGTTACAATAATAGACATCAAATGCTATTACAGAATAACATAGTACATATTTTTAGTATTTCAACGCCTGTGTGGCTGTAGAGTTTGGTGTAGGAGTTAAACATAATGCTGTTGAATAATGTATCGTAAGAACTAGAACGATTAGATATACCTGTAGATACGTTTTGAATTGATGGAATTGAGTTTTTAAATAAGGATTTTATGATGGTAAAATGTTAATTGATTTTTTATTATAATATTATTATGTTGTAAACTGTGCATTATGTTATAATGATATAGTGGTACAATGATAATGGTACAATATTATGTTGTAATGATACAATGTTATTTTTTTTTTAATCTTCTTATTATGATATTGTGAGTCCAAGAGTAACTGATCCAAGACGGAGAATTAAAATTGGTTAGTACCTGGCTCTTCAGATCTGGTCATCAAAACGCCTAAAGCCATTTTAAGCAACTTTCGAATGGTGGTCTTTCAACGGGGCTATTACTTATTTACTGTTTTGTACTCCCATGGACCTTTTACATTATATGAAGTGGTTACATTTTTCAAACGAGTGATAAAAACTGGTTGCAAACAATAATTAGTTACAATGGTATACAAATTGGACTTCCAATATCACTCGTATATTAAACTACCTACGTAGGCGAGGAATTGACGCGTTTGCTTCATAATTTGCTTGTGAAAGGTGACATTGAAAATGGTCCCTATGCCTGACGTGTCCCAGGAGTCGGGAGTTCGCGACAGTCGAGCTCCGAATTTATAATTTTTAAAAAGAAACATGGGTCGCTTATCCTTCTTCTGCTATCAAGTGTATGCATTTTTATGTTTTTAATATTAACCTGTAGTGTGTTTCTTTTACGGGAATATTTAATTTAAAACTAATGAAACGTAAAAAAAAATAGAAACGTATAAAAAAATTTCAACATTTTAAATCTTACTTTTATGATGAGGTGACCAAACAGCAGAATAATAATATTCTAATTGGCTGCGAACTAATGAGAAAATAAAATTTTCATGACAGGAAGTGAATTGAAGTTTTTAATGGTTCTCAGCAAAAATCTTAATGTTTTTATACTGTTGTAATGTGATAAATGTGGTGTACATATTCTAGTTTTTCATCAAATATATCTCTGATGTCTCCAATCTGTCGCATAATTAAATAGTATTATTTACCACTCTACATGAACTGCATTCGTGGTTTGGCTGCATCTGGTTACATAATCCAAGCTTTAGGAGAATACCGGCACGTTTTGTTGACGCGCGAGATAAATGGCTTTACTTAGAAATGGCCATGTGTCATTTTAGAAAGCTCTCCATAAAGATATCTCGTTTGCTTTGAAAGTAAAGTGATTTATATTCCGCAAGCGAACGTAGATTTGCTAGTATAGTATAGGCGTTTGACGAACGTACGGGCAGCTAACGTGACCATTTATCATTAATCAATTTCTTTGAATTACGTATTTAGACCGCTGTACGTGGGAACATTATGATTGTTCTGAAGCTTATTTTAAGCGCTTGCTGGTCGACGGTGTCCTAGAACCATTCACGAAATCCTTTATTATTATAATAAGCACGAATAGGTAGAAACGTCGGATATGGATCATAAACCATTATCAGTATGAAACAATATCATTTACCCTTTATTTCTACTTACGCACCAAATAACTTTATAGAATTTTACAGAATTCAGAACTAAACTTAAAACACATCTTTTCAGACAATCGTATCCATAAATTGAAGAAATTCACCTGTAAATTGCTTAGCTAGGCTAGCCGGTTAGTACTTAGCTAAAGTCATTAAATAAATCAATAAAAAAAAAATTAAAAAAAATTAAATTAAAAATTCACGCATCGGTGTGCAAATGCGTCCACAGCCCGCAACACTGTAAATAACCAAAGTGTAAAATAAATAAAAAACGTTAATATTTATTAAAAGCTTCTTACGCTTTTTAAGGTAATTTTATAGATATCCTCGAGTCCTAAAATTCATTTTATGAATACTTTCCAGTCCTAAAAATTAATACCAATAATTCAATAAATACCACCTCTTCTTGTGCCACCAATCATCTAATAAACGTAACATCAATAGAAAAGGAGAAACAAATAACCATATAAAACTATCATCTCTATAAATAAATTTTTCTATAACTATGTTCATCTGAAGCGACCTGCCAGGTAAGTATGTTTCTCTGTATCTGTTTGTACATAATTAGTTAAGAAATATTTGTACAGCGCCCTTGAGGTGATTTTTCACAAAAACGGCGCTATACAAATCATCCAACTATTATTATTATTATTTCATTGGCTTCTCTGCTTTAATAAATAGACCGTGAAGTTTGGTCGTAGCTCAGCGACAGTCTACATCCTTCGAGCCATACCTCAATTTCTTTCTATTATCTATGGTAATATGTTTTTATATTAGCAGTTGCGTATATTAAGAACAACATAATTACACTTTCCAAAAATCCATTTCATTATGGCTTGCCATAATAAGATTTAACTAACACGTAAAAACAATTTTATTTTTCTAAATTGTCTAGTTGACCAGGAACCAAGTGAATTTAACTTTAAAACTGAAAGATTTATTAAAAGTACGTAGGTAACTAATCAATAAAATTAGTATTAAATAATGGAACCGTTGAATATTGTAATATAATCCACTTCTCTAAACAAGCATTGCTTAAAATAGAAGTGTAGTATTGTAAATTGAATAAAAATGTATTCAATTTCATTAACCCTTACCACTCCATTATTTTTTAATATTTGTTGTCAGCCAACTCTAATTTAAATAATGTCAAAATATTAATTTGTTGATATGCAGTTACAAAGAGGTTATTTTATAGTAAAACAAAAACGGCAAACAGTCAAAATCTTATCAAAACGTGAATTTAAATGTTTTTTATCGAATAATCACAAGAAACAACGTCACGTGTCAAGTTTTGCGCGCGAAAATACACGGCGCGCGCTCTTCTTATCTTGTCGGCCGCCAGCCGACAACTGAGTTGTAGCCTACAAGTAGTGATGTCGGCTGGCACCCGACAAACGAGTGGTAAGGGTTAACATAAAAAAAAAATATATATATTGCTATTTTCTGGCTGTAATGCTTCCAATTATCTATTTTTACGTATTTATTATAATTGCCATAAATATTTATCTGTTTTATTAAGCTAACAAAATAAATAAAAGTACCGACGTGTTCTGTAATCCTAATATGTACGTTTCGCTTTGTTTAAAATTGTAACTTAGGCTAGTTTAATAAATTATGTATTATGTTTAAATAGTTGGCCCCATGAATTTATTCACTTAATAAATTTCTATCTAGAAATCGATCCGTTTTCTTTATTGTAAATACAGAACTAGTAATAACTAAGCGTGTTTGTTTAAACCTTAAACGGTTTTGAGCAAACCTTTGCATCTGCAATTGCGACATTGTGATCTCGAACAATAGAGCATTCCAACCGTGCTTTTATATTTTCTTTATCACGTACTGCAGAATCAGAAATTCTCTAATTTAAGCGAGAATTGCTCTTCTCAGTTTCTCCTATTTCAGGGCCGACTAAGATGCCGGTCGAAAAAAAGCTAATATGATAGCCAAAACAGTTCATCTTCATTAATATGAAAAAGATCATTCGTAACATGAAAAATAGCACTTTTTCAAAGATTATCAATTTATAACCGTACATATGTACCTTACGACAGCTGTAAAAGTTAAATATTTTCGATTTCAATACCATACCGGCAACAATTATGTTTGACAACAAAAGTGCTTACGTAAACGGGAAAATAACTACAACCTCCCAACTCATAATTGAGAGGAACGGCTGCGCTGCCTGTTTCATACATAACTTAATTTTTGATTTGAGGCCAAAATACTCATCCAAACTGAATGATATATGTATATATTTTTTTAAATTAAAGGTTTAGTAAATATCTAGTACGGATGAGAAGTATTTTATTTATTTTTGTTTTAAATTTTAAAGTATATGCCATGAAAAAAAATCAATTTTCGTAATTTTAGAGGCAAATTAGGAATTTTTTTTTCAGGTTTAGACTATTTTAATTTTTTTTATCATATTTGCTATATTAATGTGATTACGTAAATAAAAATACAAAAACAAAACATTTAAAAAACAAAAGTTTTTTCGGGTCGATATTTTAAATTATGTACCGCAAATTTGTGCTCCTTCGTAATGTGGTCGTTTTTAATTTAATTTAAAATCCATCATAATGCTTATTTTAATTTTTTTTTTAAATGTATATTTCATTATATTTTCAAAGTAGACGGGGTAATTTTTTTTTTAAATCACCGCTAGCCCCCAAGTAATTGTTGAAGGTTCCCCTAAAATCGGGAAAAATCAATTCTTTTATTGGCCTATATTTCATAATGTAAAACAAAAATAAATAAATTACTTCTCATTCGTACTAGATACTTACTATACTTTTTGATGAAAAAAAAAATTACCAGGTTTAGGTGAGTATTTTGGCCTCAAATCCAAAATTAAGTTTTGTATGAAACAAGCCGCACAGCAGTTTCTCTTAAATGTGTAAACCATTTCTCTTGATGGAACTATATATTCATCCAGATTGCACCATATGATAATATTTGATGAAACCGATGTATAATATTTAGTGGTCATCTAACATATATAAAAAAATATGACTACCCTATGGCACGTTAATGCAATCAGTTCAGTCAGTCGTTGTGATGTATGGGTGATTTGACATAGGTGAATTTCACGTCTTTCTTGCTTCGACTGAGGTTATGCGAGAAGGCAAATAATACTCTAGTGTATTGAGTAGTTACTTTTAAAGAAGGCATCCAATTATTAGGAGAAATAACCACATTTAGACTGATTCACATTTATGAAATTTATTGAACTGTCAGTAACCTTAACAGCGGATTTAACAACCCATCCCTTCGGAGCCAGCATATCACGTTCCTTAACACTATAGGAATATGTGAAGTGGCTATAGCGATAAGAATAATTTATCAATCCAGACCTGCCTCCATTGTCTGAGAATTACGTTACCTCTCATTCCACGAGCCACTATTGAATTTTCTTGCTCAACAGTTTGATATATTGCACTTCTGTCTTGTGAATGCAAGTCTGCCTCCAGTCTCTGGTACCTATTTACTTTCTCTCCCGCGTTGCCTACAACATACCCGCACTCCATCTTCGGGGCTTAGATGCCAACTTGATCTTCTGATCACGAAGTATCTGCCGCTAAATGCCAACTCAATATTTGACCTGTCCCGTACATTAATTATTATCGGGGTTAAGGAATGAATTAATCTCAAGGGGTATACGGTTCGATATTGGCAGATAATGCATTAAAATATCATGTTCCCAAGTGCACAAGAGCTTAGATGATTTGCTTTTTCGAAATGCACGTATATTCTTAGAACTAAAGGGCATTGGAGCGGTTTCAGAAGAGAGAATAGGAAAACATGTAAATTTAGTGAATGTGAATTTCACAAGAAGGGAATGTCAACTTAATAAACTACAATTACGAGATACATGGAGACGCGACAAGAAATAGAAAACAAATTAGATTGCCAGCGATGAAAAAACCCAAGTAAACAGAAATCTCTCATAATATACCAGGGATACATAATATGTTAATTTTTTTTAAAGAAAGAAAATATGCCAAAATCATTAATGTTAAACTTGTAATTGAATATGCTTAAATTTAAAAAAAATATACTTTGTTTGAAAAATAATGTCAATGTGCGTTAAAAAGATTTATATTTGAAAATTTATTAGAACACACGATTAAGTAACTCAAGAAGAATAAATAAATAATTGAACTTAGGGAAACGGGTGCTGGATTTCATATAGCCATTATTTAATATCCATTCAGGTTCGTAAATGAAAACTTGATAACATTTTGAACCTTCCTCGCAAGAATCACAAGAGAATCAAAGGAAATCAAACTAAGTAAATGTTAGGTAGGTATATGTACCAATAGAAGAAGAGTTATTTTAGATTTTGAGTCATTTTTAGACATAATTTGAAATATTTTCACGGTCAAAACTATCATTTTGTTGACTTTTTGAAGTATTATACCGGATGATACACACCGCAAGGGTGGGTGTATGAGATATTGGGTAATAATAATAATAATAATAATAATCGGATGATTTTTATAGCGCCGCTTTTGTGAGAAATCACCTCAGGGGCGCTGTACAAATATTACTTCCTATTCTTATATTACTCTTATATTACGTCTATTCTACGAATTTATTATTATTTATTTATTTTATTTTATTTTAAGGGAGGGAGGAATAGCAACACGGCACAATACTCCAAAGATCATTCATATATTTTGAATAAAATAATTATCTCACATGTTCTCTTCTATTCCTGTTATTACCTTCAAATTATATGATTTCCACAACAAATGTCGATAAGTTGTCAACAGTCGGACTCTTCAAGACTGTGGAAAACGTTGACTCACGAAAGAGGAGGTAGCACTCTAAAAATCAACCAATATAACAATGTTTTTGTAATATTATAGCAGATCCTTTGTTAGGGTAGGTATAAACCATAAATTCTATTATTTAGTCGAAATATACTAAAGATTTGGTATTTTAAGACCATATCTAATTTATGGAAGGTTTTTTTTTCCTTTCAGAGATATTATTTTTGATACTGTCAATGCGCAGCCCATTGGTAAATGTTTAATTGTGGAATGCCCGCGAAGGCTGTATATAATTTCGGTTATCAGGTCGGCGGGGCTCATGCTCGTTCAGGCTTTATCTGGGACGTTACTTTAATGGCCACTTAATGTGGATGCGGGGAGAGATACAAGGCGTAAGTATATTTTTTCACAGTAGGCTTTTTGTTTAATGCTCCGCTGCCATTTTGATATTGATACTGGCATCGGTATTCGGTGGGAAGTTTATTTGTGTCGCAAATACCCAAATAATAAGAAGGATTTTATTATCAAAATGCCACTTATTTCGCATGATCCTTCCGCTGAGACAACCGAGAGCTCCGTTTAAATCTATTTATATATTTTACTTTTTTATCTTAAATACACTATTCATTATAAAGACGGGGAGGCTGCAAATGACTTATTAGCGGTAAGCCTTTAGTTACCTACATGGAAATACTTAATTGAATGTCAAGGAGAATCATTCTGTAATGATATGGATTTGTGCGGGGAATGCGGGAATGCGGGAGAAGGTGTGGAGGAAGGTTGGGAAGGTGAATTTGCGGGAGACAGTGTGTGTGTGTGTGTGTTTACCCTGAGAGAGGTTTTCTTCCAGGGAGCTCGGGACCTACGACTAGCTCATCATCGGCAGGCCTCGGAGCTCTTCTTCAGGATCGTGAATCGACAGGCAGTCTTATAATTGGGGATTGTGACTCGAGACTTTATCAATTAAAACACTCAGATGCTTTCAGAAATCAGTGGTTTACTCGGTAAAAAGGGCACAGACATAGTAAGATTACACAAAGGGATCAGGCTATCCTAGATATTACCAATAATGTTACGGGTAATCTATGATTCTCTCTGAAATACTCTACGAACGGCATTGTTAAATTTGACTTGAAATAGAATTACAACACAATGAAATGGGGATAACCAAGATACAGCTCACGGTTGGGAATGGCGGTCGTCGGTCGTGTGTCCGGGTAATAATCCATTGCCAGGTCCATGGTGGATGGTGCACTTCGGGGAGGATGTTGTCAAGGCCGAGTCCACAGAGAGAGTGGCGCGTTGAGAGCGTGTGGGCGGAACCGGGGGCCGCGTAAGAGTGATGTCTCCTTTTGTCGCTAGGGGTGCTAACCTAACGAGTGGCTAGTATTTATAGGGTATTTGCGTTATGTAACAATTCTTTATAGCACTTAATTCATAAAACAACCAATTCAATAGTCAACTCAATCAAGTCGCTTGATATGCTTGTGTTTAGGAAAAAGGCGGTAACCCTCATGCCCTGTGAAAACGACTTTTTACTTAAATGTTATCTTACCCATTAATTTAAAGTTCTAGAGAAAGGAATGGGACCATAATAATTTGTTAAAATTTGGGGGTGTCCCAAATATCGTCATCCCTAAACCAAATTGACACTTGTTCGATTTTGACGGTTTGGAGTTTGTTATGAATGCATTGCTTCGTTATTTAATTTATAAGCAAACTGTATTTCAATATTTAAGAAATATGTCATATAATAATAATGAAAAACAACCTAAATCTATTTTTTTTCACTCCGCAAACAGTTAAAACATGTTATACGATAAAGTAACGTTTTCCCGAGTTTCCCTTGAGCGAGGAAAAATGAAACGTATAAAAAACCCACATCTTTACCATAATTATTAAATCGTGTTTTAGTCTCCAAGTGTCCTTCATTCATAAAAATAGAAATGATATTCACCAGTCCTCTTTGTCATGAAATAATACATTTTTATTATTGTGAAAAATTCACCCTTGAAACGTTTTTTGGATTCTCCTGTAAGTTTTTAATTTTGGGGACTATTGCCTTTTTCCTAAACCCAATCAATAATGTCAGTAATTTAAATAATGATTTTAAAATTATCTTCCACCCTACGAGTATGATTATTTTTTCCTGATCATTTAAAGTGTTGAAAAATTAATACATTAATAAGAATTACTTTGTTTAAACTACTGTTTTTAATGTATACATATATATATGTTTCAAAAGTAAAGCTCCCCTCATCGGGATAAACAATATACTAAAAATAATGACAAGTATAGACAAATAATAAGTAAATAGAACAAATTAGAAACATGAACAAAAATTAAAAATAAGCGATCAAAGTAGGCAAGAAATTAATTTAAAGATGTAAAAATAATGAAAAAATTAGTAAAGTATTATCAAATATTAAATAATAAATATATGTATTAGAAATTAAAAATAAAAATATTTTTTATTATTTATGTCAATAAAATCAAGAAAATAACTAGGCGTAGTGTAAGGAGTATATATGACGCGAATGTGAATGGAAGAAGAAGCCGGGAACGCCCGAGGAAGACATGGCACCATAAAGTGAAGCAAATACTCGAGTCGGGCCATGTCAGAAGTCGGAATAACAGGAGAGAATGTATGAGGCGTTGTATGAATGTGAATGAAGCAAGAAGTGTATGCCAAGATCGATTTGTTTGGCGGTCCGTCCTCTGTGCCTACCCCTGAGGGGAAACGGCGTGATGGTTAGTTAGTTAGTTAATAAAAAATAAAATTATAATAGTTTTCATTATAAAAAAATATTTTACAAATATATATAGTTGTTAATGTGAAAATCGATTTAAGAGATAACTGTAATTTTTTTTTTATTAATAATAATATTTAATTGTCTATAAACACTTTACAAATTATTTATAATAATAACGTCAATTGAAGCACTGCCTTCAGTAAGCTTGCCATCACTAAAAAGTAGATAATAGTTAAGTCAGTCGTAAATAATGTTCTCTTGTTGTTATATCTCATCTTTCATTTTATCAATAACGTAGAAACAAGAAACATAAATCTGATCAGTAAGCAAACACGTCGCCATCGTTTTAAAAGTATTTAGAGTTGATTGATAAAGTTAATCTAAGGAAAGGCCGGTGGCTTCACTCACCAGGATAGATAGATAAAGCATTTCAGATACATATTGGCAATTGGCACGTACGTTATTAATGTGGCCAGTCTGTCTGAGCAGTTACCATGGCGACGGCAGATCAAATCCGGACTAGGCAACACACCCAAGGCGTTACCATTACGGTTTATAAGGATTTCACTAGGAAAATCTCATTAGAAAGAAGCTATATATATGTTAATATTCAAATAATTGGTACAACCTGCCAATGGCATGCCTGGGAATATGTTTTTTTCAAGCAGCAATATGAGAAATTCTCGTCTTGTCTTTTTTTTCGGTGGTTTTTTGTCCCTAAGTCAAATGCTCTTTTTTGAGAAGTGTTTCGTGGGATTTTTACCCCATGAATTTGGCTGTCATATATGAGATATCGACAGCGTGCCCCATACGCGGCTATCGCAAATCTCATCCATGGCTTCACAGACAAATCTTCAAGATTTTCAGAAACAACCATATCTGTTTATGATTCGTTATATTCAATGATATTGATAATTTTTAACACCACTGTTTCTGGGGCTAAATCCTAGAAGTGCCTATATCAAATTTCTGAATCGCCCAGGAATGAAGATGGTTTATCGATTTCGTTGCGTAAAAAAACGCTAAAACAACACATATTTTGATTTCTACATTAAATATGCCTCGATTTCGTTAATCTAGCATTAATAAGAAACGTTATAAAGTACTTTTTGTTACCTAAATTAAATTTCTAAAAACTGACATCGGGACTTCTAGTATTAAGCCCAGATTAATAGTGCAATTTTCTGAACTAAAAGCGTAGATACTCGGGCGATTTAACATAATATAAAGTAATACAATTAAAATATTCTTTGAAAACTGATTCGAACAACATGTTGACGTTTAACGACCATTTAACGTTGATGCAAGACTTTGAAAATGTCAAGGTAGTAAAACTCGTAAATGATTCAAACTTTGGTATCTGCACGAATATCCTTGATAGGTCTTTTTATTAAACCAATCTGGCTAAAAAGCAATCAGTTATATTGCATTAATTAAAAAATGCGTAAATTGTCTGTCCAGCCCTGCAAGAAACCAATTAGATTGATTACTGTGAAATCTAGCACTGTATCGGCTCATGTCAGATTTCTATCCGTTCACTAAACTTGTCTCGATTTGTCGTATTCAAGTCGCCGCGTGGAAAAATATACTAGTTATAAACCAAGAATTTATATCAATCCTACGTACTTTCAACATTCCGCGATTTATATAAAGCAACTCTTCATGTCTATCCTACATCATAATGTTGAATATGGCCGCATACCGCGGACTTATTTGGTGGTCGAGTGCTTGTATTTTCACCTACGGCCGCGAAGGTAGGAGAATCAAAGCAAACTTCGCCAGTTATAGCAAGCAACCATTTGTGTCTATGGCCAAAAGGCTTAATCATAACGTGCAACATTTCATATCTTTCATTGAGTATAATGACATGTTTACTGGTTTCTAATGATGTCGAATGCATGCCCAATGTGGTGTGTCATAATCTGGTTTGATTTAAACCCTAAAAGGCCACAATTAAATATTTTATGGAGATGCTGGGCCTGCTATGGACAGAGGCTCCTGAAGTACCACAGGACAGGGACGCCTGGAGATCCCTTGTCGACGCGATGGATCTCCTGTCTGAATAGGACAGGGGGAAGATGATGATGATTTATTTATTTTTTACTGGGTTTTTACAGATGTTCACACGTACGCGAAAATAATCCACAAATTCAGATAATATTAATCGCGAAAATAATTGTAAAAATTTCAGATAATATAATATAATCTTGTCTATAAAAATGTCAATAGTACCTACAGTATTATAAAAAGAGGCGTTGAGCTGATGATGCTGGTGTTGCCATTGGAAAATTTCGTGAGATGCCAAAAAAATTGGAGAATCTGAAATTATGAAGAGGTTTTGTGAGTGTCTGGCTATTGTGATCTGTGAACACAGAAAAAACGATTACTAGGGCGAAAATGAAGGAATTTTTTGCCCTAGAATTAAACGCAAATACACTATTTGTAAAATACAACATTTTTATTGAGGTCTTACTAAACAATCAAATAAAACCCGCAGTAAATGGACATTTGTTTAATTAGCAGACCACTTAAAAAATATATGTACCGAGTCAAAAATCATTACATTACAGAATGAAAATTAAATGTAGGTATCTAAATGTGAACAATTATATGAGAACCAAAAATATTGCCATATTAGATATATTTTGAGGTTTTCACGTTTTATGATATTTTACCGTGTTGCACTTCCTCCTCCTGTAGCCAACGTTTCTGACAGTGTTACAGTGTCATCTGCCCTATCCAGTAGATGACTAACTACTCAAGAAAAAAAAAACAATATTAATTGCTTTTGTGTTTATTTCATAGAATTTCGTTATTTTTTTATTTAATGTAAATCAAATTTAATAATCTTATTATTAAGTTCTACAGGTATTTTAGTTTTTTATCATTGTGACAACTGTTTCGACGTTTAAGGCCATTTTCAAACTGTGGTTAGGTCACGTTGGGACGTAAAAATATATCGTTCATATGTGTTTATTTTTTAAACGCCGTTATAGTTTAGAAGATTTTACATAGAGCAGTATATCTTGCAGTTTGAATATTGGAAATGAAAAAAAAAATACATAAAGGAGGTACTTAAAAGATAACAATAGTTTGAGAAAATATGGTAAAAGTAAAAGCATATATGTAATCTATCGTTAAGTTGTAATATTTTATATTAAAAATCTCCCCAAGCGTTTATTTCGGGTTAGCGAGTATAAGTGGTATTTCGCTACCAGTCATAAACTCGATTCTTTATCTTTCTATTATTGCAGTCACAGCAGGACTTTGCAGTTTATTCGCAATAATTCGTAATAACGCCAAAACATGAACCGCAAATATTATTCAAAATATCACTGATTAGCCACAGAAATGGTTGCATCTTTCTCTTGTCGCATGCAGTTTTGTAAATAATGCTGCACTAAATTTTAACTGAGTTCCTTTAGTATTTATCTGTTATGTGATATTTTTGTAGTTGTTTAATTTTCGAATCATTTCTAACAAAGAATCTGTTTTTTTCTCATTGCTAATAAGTCGCATAAAATATTTTTTCTCATTTACACAAAAATAGTAAAAAAATATAAAAACTGATGAATAATAATGCCAATCCATTAGCGAAATAACTAAAATAATAAAATAATGCGTGTATTTTTATATGCATACATTGTTTTATTTTAAAAAAAATCCTCTTAATTTTAATATCAAGTTCATAGTAGTACTCTTGAAATTATTAAATGTGTAACAATTCATATTAGTACTCCCTCTCTAAGCACGAGAATTTCAGGGAGGTATTAATTAAATAAAATAGAAACTAAAAGGATTAAATAAATAAAAAATAAAATAAAAAACATTTTTAGTACTTACATACACACTATTATTACCATGTAACCAATGTTGTTAATTATGTACAATAAATATATCTTATAAAAAAGAAAAGGACAAACTTAAGTTATTTAAAATTTGGCACAATTAATTGTCTCTCGGGTGCAGATATTATTCGGTTTTGTATGAGGAGGTAGTTAGCAAATAAGCTGTCAGTTTCTTTCGCAAGTCCCTGAGAATTTTGTAAGCTTTTATGCGTACTACACAACGAAGAGAATCAAGATTTCTGAATAAAAAATATATGTTAAAATTCCTGTCGCGTGTTGTAAGTGCTGGGAAACTCGAGGCTTAGACGTGGAATATTTATATTCCTGCTTGTTTTTTTTTTTTTTTTTAAATACAATTGATATGCAGTCAGGGAATTTCCGTTATGAGGTCGATTTTTTTTCTGTGGTTTTCGGGGTCCTCTATCGGTCAAGCTTTTCGCCAGCTTTTATTTTACTTAATCTTTTATTTTAGTTCTAACTGTATATGGATATAATATTATGAGAAGAAGTCCTAACCGTGGACAGCGATTCGCATATTAAACTACGAGGATTGTGTTAGAATACAATCCGCAACCTCCCAACTCTAGTCAAATGCGTAGACCACTACGCCACGCCGTTCTGGATAATCTAGTAAAAAATCTCATCTGTTCTATAAAATCTCCGATCAAGATAACGGATGCCGATGTGATTTAATAGTTGTATCACGTACTGGACAGTGGACACTGTGAAACCGTTCTGACTGACATGGGAATTATTCGATTGAATCCATTTCTACGTAATATTCAATCGGAGAGTTATGTCGAAGACGGAGACTCCAGTTTTCACGACAGTTGACGCCGTTTTGCATACTCTATCTCTGCGACTTTAATCTCTCGGTATAAATGATGTATTAAACATGTTTTACCCGTTTGCATATAACAATATAATTATGTTGAATAGAAAACCATTGATTTAATAATAAAATAAATATAACACAGTGAGCGGTATAGTCCCAGCATTAGAAAGTGATGATTTGAAATTTTTTAATTCAAGTGATTTTTGTTAATAAATTATATATCTAATTGAAAGTCCTAAAATGACAAATGTGTGGCAAAGAAAAAAGAAAAAGAAATTAGAAGATACTGACGATATGACTATTTTTTTAAAATTATTTATTTTATTTATTTTTTTATTATTATTTTTTTTTAATAATTTAGACGTTAATTAGAGCTGAAAAGGCACAGTTACAAATAAAATATGCATGTAACGTTTTTTGTATAATACAATATGTAAGCAAGTATTTGATTAGCAGTGGCGTGCAGTCCATAAATGCTGAAAATCTCTGTCTACCCTAAGAAAAACGAAATAAAAATAAATTAAAAGATAGTAGAAAAATACAACAAATTTCGGTATAAAAATACTTTTTCCATGAATTTGGTAAGGAATTTCTACGATCATTTATTCAGTTTTCTCCTCAACAATCGGCAGAAGATGATGATAATACAATGTCCATTTTCAAATGTTCAAGTTTCGTGCACGCCACTGTAATGTGTAGCATACATGTTCAGTGGGCTTTTCGATGTGTGTTACGCAGAATTCCAATCCTGTATAAAATTATAATATAATATTAATAATGTCAAAATGAATAAAAGCCTCCGGTTCTGGTTGTGTTGTGACACAAGAGGTCATAAAACTGGTAACAAATATTAATACCTTTACAAATTAAAAGTTAAGTACAATTACCGGTTGTTAGTCGAATCAAGCAAGCGCCACATCCAAGGTTGAATATTATTCATGTAAGTCTACTTCTTTATAGCGAACGGTGTAAGCATTTGACTCTAAGTCGAATGGTTACGGCTTCAATTCCTGCCACAGCTAAAAAAAAGCAAAGATTTTTTTTTTCTTCATTTCAGTACATTTGTGTGTTAAACTTACAAAAAATAATTTAAATATTTTTCGCAAGGACGCCACTTTCGATAGTATTAAACAATTTTAAACTATCGCTATAAAATCTGTTACTTAACACATCGTCGTATCGGTAAAACCTTGTTACACTTTCAAATTTTCAAAGTCAAAACAATATTTTAAATTTTTTTTTTTTTTTAACTTCTCGAAATTAGAAAATCCAAGGGTTACAACTCATCCTCCTTTACCTACTGTATATTACGCACACTAAACACATACATATCATAAACATTATAATGGTTCAGTTAAAGAAATGGAACGTGAACTTTACACTTTAAATATGGGCATTCACACATTTTAAGAAAATCCAAGAAAGTCCATTCTTGATAAATTTGAGATGTGAACCCCATCCTATAACATTTATTTAATAAATACCGCCACGACAACCGTACAATAATAATAAGTTAAATCGTATCAAGTAAAATAAATATTAAGGAATAATTTTGTTTTTAATATTAACTAAATTAAATTTTAAAATAAAGAAAAAAAAATGGTGGATTGCTGAATTTTCGATTTATTTGCGACTAATACCTTAGATCTTCCATTGAATCTTAGAATTCTTAATACTAATAAACAAAAGCAGTTCAAAATTAGTGAACTACCCACAACTTTATTACATTTACATAATAAAAATAAAACATTATTTTTGCAAAATTTTATCGCATATATTTTTTTATGTATACAAAGTATATCCAAAGAATATCTCTATGATTTAAAAGTCACGGTACTTTAAAAAGTTAACAGTTTTTTGGTTTTCCTGTAAAGTTGTCAAAATGGAATTAAAGTAATTTACTAATTAAGGTGGCCATACGTACCTACATAAAATCATTTGTTGATGTGGAATCTAGTGATCTCTTACCTTTCCATCAACAGTTACTTATTTAAAACAGCATGAATGAGAAATAAATTAATGCGCATACCTCTATTTCTGTGCACAATTGTGTTTGAAACGAGTACGAGATTTTTGTAAATAATTCCCACATGCAGTAAATGCGCTTTCATAAATCATAAGGTGAGTTGTCTGCGGATTTCAATGTCGGTTATAATGGACCTGTCGATCGTAGAGGCACGATTTTCTGCGCTTTACTCTTCAAAATAAATTGTAAAGATGTCACAACATCGACAGACAATTCGCTGAAAGAAAACGGTCTTGATCAGATATAACTTTTTGGTGATCATATTTTAAAAATTGTATTGATAGTTCTAGAGTAATTATGGGTTATCCGTTTGTAAAAAAAATAATGTTCCGAAATATTGTATCTTCTGAGAACGTACCCACCCATTTAATTACTCAAAATAATAATAATCGGTTGATTTTTATAGCGCCGTTTTTGTGAAAAATCACCTCAAGGGCGCTGTACAAATCTTACTTCCTATTCTTACATTATTAAAAACATTCAAATTTTATAAAAACAAACTAAAGTGTTGTGTTTGGATATCAAGTATGTCACATTTGATGTTAAATGCATGGAATCGACTATAATAATACCTCTTCAATTGGATTTCAATATTTAATTTTTACTTTCCAGTAAAATTGTGTTTCAAATACAGATATACGAGTGCCACATGGCAATTGTTAGCACTAATGAAGTATTCAAGTCCTTGATGGCCCAACATCGCTATATCTATTTAGAAGACAGCATAATAATGTCACATGATATTCGGTCTTAAACTAACAAGATTACAGCTGGAAGACAAGATATTCATCCTTTTTCTACCTTTTGTCCTCACATATAAATTTGGATATAGATTTCTTCCCTTTGTTCACACGCATCCTGTAACACACATATTATTCCAGTGTTCTTTTCCGCAGTTATGAGGATGATATTAATTTACGAGAGCTTTATTACTTGTTTTGAGTTTAGTGTAAGCTTTTTCATTTTATCTGCCCTCGTAAAACCAACTGTGTCAACTCTTTTGTCCGGGACTGGTAGAACAACAACTCTCAGACTCGGATGTGGATTCTGTAATCTGTCGAGAATGCAGCAAAATGATGCGAGTTTACCAACATCAATGCCGTAGAATAGATGCAGGGTGTTGTAGCGTCGGAACCCGGTGGTTGAACACCTGTTTTTAAACATGATGACTTTTGAGTTTTGGTTTAAGATAATACCGAACCATTTTTGATTACTCAGCACAGATATAGAAACAAAAAGATTTGTTTTTTTTTTCGAAGGAAGCAAACACTTTGTGGTGTGACATTATATATTAAATGAAAAAACACAATTTGTAAAACACCACTTTTATTGAATTAATAACGATCGCCAACCAGGTTTCGCTTCACCGAAGCTTCGTCAGGGCTTATTATTAACTAAAGATAATTAGATACAGGCACATATATATATATACATAAGTAAATAAAACAATGAGTGAAAGAGATACAAAATGAAAGAAAGAGACACATATAGAGTGGGAGGGGACACATTATTTAGGAAGGATAAGTGGGGGGGGGGGGAGAGGAACAACTGAGATTACCGGAATAAATTAAGTATGGGACTATTGGTTAAATTAATTTGGTTATTAATAATGTTTAAATTATTATTAACGGCTAAAAAAGATAATACACGGAAGCGTGGCGACTGTTTCGGAGTTATGACCAAACTATGCACGGACTGTCAAGTTATGCGTATGGTGTGTAGGTAGAAATAAAGACGAGTCGTCGCTGTGCGTAGATAAGATATACGGTAGTACGGATGAACGATGTTGTCGACACTATCGTTCGTGCGTTTTCATCTGCCTTGTTTATAATATGTTAATTAGACAATTTACATACATTTTTATGGTGAACGCTAGTTTTCTTTACGCTCTTTTTAACGAAGTCATTATAGAAAAAATAACTTTTTTCTTGAATGTCTTTGTTGACTGAATGTAGTTGAAATGAGCAAAAAATAACCGGTCTAATAAGAATGCAAGGTCGATGTAAGGGTAATGAGCAAAATTAAGAGAGAGACGCATACGAGTATATGGTTTGGATGTGTAGAGTGGATAGACGGGGATAGGATTGTTGGAAGATGCAACGCGCGAGTGAATGGAAAGAAGGGTTTATACCACCCTTGGAAGATATGGGGACAATCAAATGAATTGATTACTGATTCCAGTCATGTCAAGTGTTTGAATAACAGAAGAGTATGTATGAATGTGATTTAAGCAGTAAGTGTGCGTGTGGCATTCAATCCCCTCAAATAATAAAAAAAGTTGTAAAGAAATTAACAAACTGTTTCTGCTTAAAATTTTCATTAGGTGCTTTATTGTCGTTGCTGATTGATTCTGTTTTACATTGTTATTGTGCCAGGGTGTTACTGAAAGTATCTTCTCTTAAAAAACACAATCTCTGTGTTTCATGCATCTTCGCTAACAAACAACAATGGTATTGCCTTCACACTAACGAGCCAACAGAACGATATTTATATTGCTTGTATGCAAATGTTAACTCACATTTTAGGGCTGCCAGAAATTTCACACTTTACTTTGAACATGTTTGTTTTTAACATCCTCCCTCCAAAGCAAATTCTTAATGTAGTATAGGTAAATTTATCTACGTTGTATTTTACGCATGAACCTATTAAAAAACTTACACAATATCACACCTTTTATGACTTTCTTCGTAAAACTCATACCTACTCCCGCCATATATTTTTTCAAACAGACAATATTGTATTGTTAATTATATAGATATATTATATTATTTTCTATATTTAGTAGTTGCAATAGGGTTTAGTTATGCGATATTATTAAATTAATCTAAAAGATAGGTAGGTATACGAAACGATTGATGAAGTATTTTTGTTTCATCATAATAATATTGTAATTCTTTATTCTTTTTACTATTGCTTCTTATTGGTTTACAATGCGTACTCGTGCGGCTGAAATAAAGGGGTGGGGAGGGAATAAAAAGGGTTAAAAGCCTATTCTGGTACCCTTTAAGGGAAATTCCTTATCCTTTTCCTTAGGCTTTTACTTATTGCATAACTGCGGAATTCCGGAAGGACATAGTAAAAAAATCCTTAACAGATTGTTAGGAGATTATTTGAATAATCACATAAATTGATTTTGAACCAAAAATTTTAAAAACAATTACACAATATTTTAATGCTTTGTAATACATTTTTATTTTAATTTTAAATAGCATAAATACGCCTTTTAACGAAAAATTAGGTTTTGTAAAAAGGTACCTACCCCAATAGACAGTAATACTACTACTTCTAAAAGTGACATTTGCCGCTGTGGTATATCCATGCCGCCGCCTGCCGCTGTGCATTATTTTTACTTGTTACATTGTTAACTTATAATTAACATTGTTTGTTACATTGGCAACTTACTTAATAGTGAGTTTTTCTATTGTTAAAACTACGCAAATATTAATATATTTAATGAATGTCATTCGCTGAATGACAGTTGTCCTCTGAGAGAACCGAAATCGCAGTTAAGTAAGAAATCTTTAAACCTAAGGAAAAGGATAAGGAATTTTCATTTAAAAAAAAACAGAATAGATTACTTAACTCAGTCATTTCAGGCAAAGTTTCGATTGTGAATGATAGTTGTTACTAAAAAATGTTCTTCTTTGGAAAGAAATGTTTAGAATGGTTATGAATTCATCTATTCATTATAGAATTATAAGTTTAGTGTTTAAATGCAAGTACCGTGACCTAGTAGTAACGACGTTATGACAGGTACCAACCCTGAAATTTGAAATGTATTTTTGAGTGACTCGTAGCCCGTAGCTCGTGTGCTTTGTCTGTTCTGAAGGAATTGTAGTATATTGGGTTTGTTTTGAATGTATAAAGATTTATCGTGACTTGTGGAGGATTTCTCAAGGACCATGGCATCAAAGGAGCCATTGTAATGCGAAACCCAAATGAATCTATGTTCAAGGAGCTTGATTTATAAATTCAGAAATCTTATTTACGAACACATTGAGTTATCTTTATTTAATGTGCATTGTTACACGTAGCCTTCGATAATGTACATAAGCGAATTTGTTTCCAATTCTTATGTATGAACTATGAAAACCTAACAAGGGAAAAACCCACATTTTTATAAAGTGTGTTGTTTTAATTTTTGATTTAAATTATAATACATCACGTTCAATTAAAAGGAAATTAAGATTTCGCTAACGTCGGAGGTTAGTTATTTTGGATTTGTAAAATATTTAGTCGGAGGGCAAATTTAAAAAATTAAAAAATATTATTTTTTAAATGTAACTTCAAGAGCACTTGAGAATGCATTGTTTGGGCTCCTTTTCCTCGCTTTGCATATGAAAATTCGCCTCAAAATAACTTCTCCTGCCTTCTGTTATTGTTTTATAAAGTTGTTTAAAAATGTTGATAATTTTATAAAACTATTTCTGTTCTACCTCCTCGAGAATTGTTCCCGCGACACATAGTAACATGCAAATGTCCATCATTGACTACAGATTGCAAGGAAACTGCCAACACAAACTTAATATTGATCTTAGGAACTTTCTTTATTTATTTGGCAACCTTTTAGAATAAATACATAACAAAACGACAATTTCTAATATATTAATACTATTTTAATATGTTACCTAGATGGGCAATTTAATTCACACAACCCAGTTTTAATGGGCATGTTTATTTTGTATAATTCCGCTATTTACTAATTAATTAGGCGTGGAATCTGTTTGGTGAAATCTCAGATTCCATAGTTTTATTCTCACCTGCTGTTTATTAATGTGCTATCCTATCTCTGCTCAGGCTTTAATTGGCATTTCATCAATCTGCATATATTACTATCTAATTGATGACTCATGGCTTAAGCACTTAACTTGAAATCTATCGTCATAAAGTCTTCGATCAACTTCAATGTCTAGAACCACTCCGACATCATTAGATGTTCTTGCAGTTTTCAGAAATGTCTCGCACATTATAGCTTTTAAACTTCTGCTAAGGTTTGCATGAAGTCATTTATCAGGATCAGCATCATCTATTGCTAATTCATTTTGACGGCCTCCATGGTCGAGGGGTAAGGCTCTCGACTACGAATCCGAAGGTCGCGGGTTCAAATCCCGGCGTGCGCAAATAATTTTTATTTAATTAATTTGTGTTGTTTCACAATTAATTCATTTAAAAATAATATATAGTATATTTGCGCACGTTCCAGAGTGGAAGATACTCTCAGTATCGCCCTGGTGAAAGACCACCATTCAGAATTGAAAAGTTGCTTGAAATGGCTTTTAGCCATGTTTGGTAACCAGATCTGAATAGCCAGGTTTTTCCCACCTTCCTCTTCCCCTTCTCCTTCCCCTCCCCAATACCATCAGCCTCACAATATTCCCCAATTAGGGATGCCATAGTCTCACTGGCTCCAGATGGTTGGGAGCAGTTGAGACTCTTATGCGGTATTCATATAAAAAAAAAATTAATTCATACAACATGTACACTTACTTAAGTCTGAAGAGTTATAGGTAGGGTAATTACGTTTCGTAATTTTATTACAATTTATCTCGTCTAGATGCCTCCTCCAAGTAAAAGCTTTCTCTGTAAAGTAATTTTTCGCAATTTCTCCGATCGTGGGCTCTCTCTTGGCATGAAAACTACCGCCCTCCGCGGTGTATAATTCATAATTTCAGCTGTCCAGAGTCAATGGGAGTAGGGCATTCTCAAATAGGGTGTGTAGTGAAGGAGATAGAGAAGAGGAAGGCGGCGAAGTGGGAGAATCTATCAACAGTACAAACAGTTTGAGTTAAGGTACGATTATAAGATTTTCACTCATATTATGAGGCTTCTGTCTTTACCTATGTGTAAGTGTGTGACCCCCCGCACTACCTTCAGTCGCACAACATACCCCAATTGGAAATGTCACAGTCTCTGGAAACAAACGATTAATACCGCACAAGAGTCCTGTGCGGTGATCACATAAAAAATAAAATATCAATAACAATAATAAAATTAGCTTATCTTAACAAACGGATTGCAATCTTTGAAGAACAGACGCCAGATGGTAATGCTGTCCTTGTTATACCGGTATTTCAATGGAAGATGCTCCGAGGTACTAGCGCCATTGATCCCTTATACACCGGTGCATAGCCGAGAAACACGCCAAACTCGCGCCCAATATTTCTACACCGTTGACATTTGTCACATGAGAACGGGTCGTTAGAATAAGAAACCTAAGAATCATTCTTGTGTTCAACAGCTCGGCTGCGGAATGATTTGCCGGCCTCTGTGTTTCATCCCTCCTGCAACATTGGTCTCTTCAAGACTCATGTTCACTCCTTCCTGTCCTACAACGGACCCCCCACACGGCACCCCCAAATATGACATATATAACGGAGTTATTGTAAAAAAAAACTATTATATACAGTTCAAAATATATGTATTCATCATTTTATACGTTTAATATCCTGAAATGTCGTATTTACATACTCAAATGAAAACATTAAGCTACTAGTGACCAAATGAGATTTTTAATTGATGTTTAAATGGTTTATTTTAAAATCATCAATAACATGAAATAACAACGACTGTATAATAATTTTGCTCCATCGAGAAGTAATTCATACCTGTGCCTAGTTGGGCGGAAAGTACGTGGGATTAGATTCGTACGCGGGAAATACTACTGTGGATAACGTTAAGACGATTGCAAAGAAAACTATGCACCGGTTTATATATATATTTAAACATTCAGATCAGGTGTAATAATATTATACATTATTGTTCATACCATAAAAAATAAGAACAGAGGGAGGTATGATATGGAAGCGTTTCGACTGTCGCAGAACTACGACTAAACTGCACGGACTATCTAAGCGTCGTACTCAATTAAATTTATGCTTTTGGTATATAGGTAGAAATTAAGGCGGTTCGCCGCTGTGCGTAGCACCGATTTGCAGTTCTTATTCTTCATATGGTGGAGGTTATAGTAGGATGCTGAGTTAATTCAGCCAGTCGGCGGCATCGGGAGTCACTTGGCTCAGCGCAGATGTGAAATTGGGAGACTTGTGAAGGGGACATTCTTCTACGATATGTTTTTTTTTTGAATATGTTCACATTCACAAAGTTCGGAATCCTTTAGGTCCCATTTATGCATCATAGACGCACAACGACTGTGACTGCACCGGATGCGGTTTAACGAGGGAAAAAGAACCGATTTGCAGTAGTATGGGTGAACGATGTTTATGAGGCTTTTTCGCGCCCAATTTCATATTAATGACATGTTCATAACCCTTGTTACTATTGTCGATGGTTCGCACATAGAAATCGTGTTAAGGCAATGGTTTTATTGTCGACAATATTATAATTGTGGAAAAATTCAATGAAGTTTATCTCCTATCGCGCCCAATTTCATATTAATGACATGTTCATAATCCTTGTTACTATTGTCGATGGTTCGCACATAGAAATCGTGTTAAGGCAATGGTTTTATTGTCGACAATATTGTAATTGTGGAAAAATTCAATGAAGTTTTCTCCTATATTTAAAGAATTATAACGACAGTAAAATTAGTTTTTCGATATCTCCAAAAATGACGAAGTGAATGTGTGATGTAACGAGTTATAATTCGGTACAAAATACTTAATTAATATGACACATTCGTAAATACTATGAAAATTCATTATAAGAGGCAACTTCATTGTCGAATCATCAAAAAAAAATTTGTGTCATCATAAAATCACTCGAAGGGAGAAACGGTTTTCATGCGTAAAATTATAAAACCATTTTTTTTTTAATAATGTTTACATGTGAATTTATGAAGTTAGAATAATTTTATTATCAATAATAATTATTCAATATGAATATATAACATTATATTATTATAGTGGTTGATGGTGTTTCGGTTTAGCCAAGGTTGAAGCCAATCATTCGTAATCGAACGAATATTCATGTATAATATCTTCAAAAGATTGGTATTCACTTTGCGGCGTCATTATTAATAAAGGAATTAAAAATTACTTTGTAATCACCACTTTATTAATATATACATACTTTTGATATTTGTACTTTACATTTGAATATTTATACCCTTAGTTTAATCTAATTTGTTATATCGTATTGTAAATTGTGCATGTGAGTCTGCTGCTCACTAATATGTCACAGTTTTAATTTACCATATATACATACTCGTATACTCTAATAACAGATATACTATTTAGTATAGCTGTTAACTATACTAGTATCATAGTATATCTGTTATAGCTAATAACAGATATACTATTTAGTATGGCTGTTATTGTACAATTATATTAGGTTAGGTTAGTTAGTGTAAAGAGCTCTTGAGGTGAACCTTCACAAAACCGCGCTATGTAAATTAACTCTTATTATTATTAACATGTTTCGAAAGCGAATCTTTCCTCGTCAGTATTCTGTATTTCTTGATGAGGAAAGTTTCGTTTTCGAAACATGTTGATACGTATATATTAATAAAGTGGTGATTACAAAGTAATTTTTTTTGTTATATTAGTTGAACTAAAATGCACTAATGCCCATGGTTTTTTATAACTAAATTATTAAAGGTGGTATGCACTCTCCTTCTAACATTCGAGTAATCTTAGGACGCACCAGATTAAGCAACATTACTGTAAACATTGAATAACTTAACAAAAACAGATTGAGTGATAAATTATTTCAATTATAAAATTTAAATGATGCCTCGCCAAACCGACATATTATAATAATAATGTTTCTGATTATGTACTCGTGGGGGGCATCGGAGGTGGCACTAAAGTGAGGATACTCTAATATGTCTGACAAGTCTGAAGTTCCAATGATCAACGGTAAAGTTATTGACCAACTGATACTTGGCCCACTGAATGTTTGTACAATTTGTTTATTTTAGTAGTTAAATGTCTCGTTTTCATAAAGCATGTAAAAAATTAAGGGATCGTGAAAAATATGTAAGAGGTGGTGAAAAATGTGGTGATAAATGTGAAAAAAGTGCAAGATGTGGTGAAAAATGTGTAAGACGTAGTGAAAAATGTGCAAAATGTGGTGATAAATGTGAAAAATGTCCAAGATGTGGTGAAAAATGTGTAAGACTTATGTGAAAAATGTGCAAGATGTGGTGATAAATGTGTAAGATGTGAAAAATGTGGTGATAAATGTGAAAAATGTACAAGATGTGGTGAAAAATGTGTAAGACTTACTTAAAAATGTTTAAGTTGTGAAAAATGTGTAAGATGTGAAAAATGTGTAAGACGTAGTGAAAAATGTGTAAGTTCTGATAAATGTGGTGATAAATGTGAAAAAATGTGCAAGATGTGGTGAAAAATATGTAAGACGTAGTGAAAAATGTGTAAGTTGTCAAAAATGTGTAAAACGTAGTGAAAAATGTGTAAGTTGGGAAAAATGTGTAAGTTGGGAATAATGTGCAAAATTTGGTGATAAATGTGAAAAATGCGCAAGATGTGGTGAAAAATGTGTAAAGCGTAGTGAAATATGTCTAAGGTGTGAAAATGAAAATTTTCAAAAATGTGTTATTAGGTAGCTACTCGACTATGCTCGAGAAATAACTTTTTTTTAAATTAATCGATATGGTTCTAAACTCCATGGCTTATAATGGAAATGCCTTCGAACTCGTGAGAATTTAACGATATTCGTTTTAAGAGTCTTGTTGCTTCAGATAAACAGATTTTCAGTTTTATAATATGTAAAGATTATGTTTTATCATTTGCGTTTGTAGTGGTCCAATTAAAATACGATTCTGGAATCAATATAAGCCCAGCTGATTATAAATTACTTTAATTGATTTATTTATCATCTTTAATAAACATGAAATTTTATTAAAACACCTACCTATATTTTAAATGGTTATCTTTAAAAAAATGTTACTGTTTACAATGTTGCACAAAGTTGGTAAACATAAACATTTTTTTTAATTTCTTCAAAAGATTGGTATTCACTCTGTGCCCTCATTATTAATAAATGAATTGAAAATTACTTTGTATTCACCACTTTATTAATATACACATATCTAAATGTTTCGAAAGGGATGCTTTCATAGTAAATAATTTATTTTTTTAAATTTTAATATTCATTTGTTATTGAATGTTTTATAATACATATTTTTTTATTAACATTTTTGATTAATTGCTTACCTACTTTAATAATTTTTTGTTTGTGTTTATAATTTGTCTATTCTTACATTATTGTGTTCTATGTTTATCATTTGTCTGTACTTGACATTCTTATATTTTAGTATTCTATATATTCCTGAAGAAGGAAGCATCGCTTTCAAAACATGTAGATACGTGTATATTAAAAAAGCGATGAATACAAAGTAATTTTTAATTCATTTATAAACATTTTTGCCAAAGATATTGGTGTATTCATTTTATCACTGTGCACAGAAGGAAAAATACCCAAAGAATTATCAGAAACTGAGAACTGTCATATAAACTCGATTTTAAATAACAATAAACTGAATCTTATTCCGACAGATTAAAAAAAAAATTCCAATGATATCACTTCGGTCAAATAAACCTAATAGCGCACAATTTAGCCAATAATGTAAAAAAAACTATAGTATTATGATGTTCTCGAATCCCTAGATGTTACATTTAAAAAACACCCTAAATTCTACCCCCCATTAGGCATAATTCTTTCAACGATGTACCTACGACAAATTTGATTTCATAAAGAAATATTAATAAAAAGAAAATTGTTGCCCTCGCCCCCATTTCCTCCGCCTCCTTGGATCTCTCAAATCGCCCCTTGGGGTACGGTACAATCCCTGTTGGGAACCTATGAATTTAACCTAAGCTAACTACAGGAAATATGCTGGAAAAATGACAAATTGTAACAGTCTTATGAACATGATGTAATTATTACGCGGCGTGTAAGATTGTAAAACATGACTTATAACCATGGTTCAGGTATAGTTAAACCAGATGTAAGGCCAGTTTAACCATAGCATTGCCGAATAGCCGATGAATCTAATAAGAAAAACGGTACGAGTTTAAAGGAACGGAATATACGATAATCTCTAAAACCGGAGAGGTCATACATAAATAATAACGCGAATAGTGCACACTTTTGTTTCTCGGCTCTAGGCAATAATAATAACATTAAAGTACCAATCCTGTCGGCTTGTCATTAAGATTATCTAAGCCTGGAACATTTAATTAAATTACAGTCAGTTTAGTACCTGCACTGAAAGTGACAGATATAATTGCGTGGTGTTGCAGTGCCAGCGACGCGATGGGCCGCACTGCAATGGTTACAATGTGGTGATCGTCGGTACCTACTACTGCATGCAGGCAGGCATCCGAACCTGCCTAGAGTATCTAGAAGACTAGTCGGTAAACTGTAACACGTCCGGATGACGTGTTTATTGGTAACCATATTTCAGCCCACGCAGCTTTTGTCCTAATGACAAATAATCGGTAGATATTTTGAAATACGGACATTTTTATGTGACCTTTTTTCACTGTAACGCCGATAAATAGCTTTTTTCAATACGTGTATGTACAATTCATATACTTGATATCTTATTATTTTTTGTTATGACACCTCACTGGAAGTGTAAAAAGCGTCTGATTGCGTAAGAGGATGTCTCCTACAATGGAATTTAATGTTATTTAAATATATGCTGAAGACAAAACTTTTTGAATTTTTCTATAATACCGATGATATAAGGTGTCAAAATGTTGATAATCTCGCCGGCCGGTCGATAAGCGTGTGACATCACGGTTCATAAAATGACTGGCGCAGTCATAGATATCACAGGCGCGGCAGTATCCATCGCTGCCATTCGATTTGTGAATTGCACTGAATTGTGACTCGTGACGTCATGGGAAGGTATACATTTTTCCCAAGTTCCCATTGAAAGCTCATAACGTCATTTTTAGAGACATGGAAAAACTAATTTTACTCTCGCCATTAAAATATAAAAAAGGGAAACAACCTCATTGGTTAGGTTGGGGAGGGTTTTTTTAATGTGGGATTACAAACATATTATGAAAGTAAATCACAATATATATTTCAATTGATGACGCCATTTATGTTTACAATTGTGTCGATAAAAAAATGAGATTGTTATAAAAGACAATATTTAAATAGGTTTCCGTAGCACGGTTGGTAGAAGCATTACTCTCGTATAGAGTAGAGGTCCCGATTTCGAGTCCAGGTCACAAATCAATATTTAAAAAAATTTCATTTCTGTATCTCTTTCTATTTTCTCTGAATATTAGTGCTATAGTTTCAATAATATTTACGTACAATTTTATGGTTTTTGAGGCATTTTTGTAGTGTTTATACGAATTACATATAAATTTATACTTCTGAATGAAACATTATTTTATGGTCTACGGTCGTACCCGAATGATAATCGTATTTATTTAATTAGTTTTAGAAGTTAGATACTTTTATATTTTCCTTAATAAAATGTGACTTAATAGAATAATTAATAACTTATACGATCCTCTGTACCGGAGTACGCAGGCTTTGTCATTACGCGGCCGCTTATGAGTCGATCTATGCCTCAGCTTCACGATTCGCGTTCGAGAATGCGGAGAATTCCTCGAGGGGTCGTAAACGGGTTAGGTACGTTTAGGGTTCGCGTTCGCAGTCGGTCAATTGACCGCTTATTTTTGACCGGTCAGTAACCTTAATTCTTTCAAAAACATCAGATTAGACATTAGACAACAGACAGAAATATTTACAAAATTTTTTTTTTTTTAAATAATTCAAATTACATTTCGAATGGAACATTGTGAAAAAACTCTAGCGTATTTAGGCATCAGTTAATTTAGATCATGTTTTTGTAAGTTAAATAGAAACTGAAAAAAAGAACGTTTAGTACCTGCTGAAAAATCATGAAAACCTAATTTGAATTTAAAAAAAAAAACAGTACGCGACATGTCATTATATTATCGTGTAAAAACCTAAAAGCACGTGAATAATCAAATCAAATAAACATAACATAAACAGCGGGTTTAAATCCCGGCGTGCGCAAGTACATTTTATTTAATTAATTTGTGCTTTTAGCCGTGTTTGGTGACCAGATCTGAATCGCCAGGTATTTCTCCACCTTCCTCTCCACTTCTCCTTCCCCTCCCCAATACCTTCAGCCTCACAACATTCCCCAAATGGGGATGCCAGTCTCACTGGCTCCAGACGGTTGGGAGCAGTTGGGACTCTTGCGCGGTATTCATATAAGATAATAATAATATACATTATACGTGTGTATTAGGACGTACTAGGCAGACTTTTTTTTCAGTAAAAAAAAAATATATATTTTAACAGCATTGGATTACGTGATCGGTTATATTTTAACTAGTGGCAATGTGTTAAAGAAAAAAAATTAAAAAGTCACCGAACAGCAAAATGACTCGGGAATCGCTAGATAAAGTCTATCAGTTACGTCATGATATACTCGTATAGTCTGTATAGTCTAGCTTATTATGTATTCTTCACCATCCCAGAATACGGTTTATCGCTAGGATATTTATAAGAGAATTGAGTTTTACTTTATTATATGGCTTCAACAATTATTCTATCAGTGATGACAATCACTCGTGTAGTCTGTAAAGTTCCATCGGAGGAAGATATGTACTTTTTACTACCCATTAAGTGTGATCACTTCACTTCCTGGGTATAATGCATCTAGTCTCCAATATCTCTGGGATTCGTGAGATGGCATTGACAAGTCGATGGATTGGTAATCAGAGTGTAATCGATGGTCGCAATGTTATAAAGTGAGTCTTAAGGAACGAAGAAGGACGAGAAAACCATGTCATTGAGTCATGCTATCTCTTTCATACTCAGTTGTTCTTTTCATACCCGTGGACATTCGTTCATATCACCAATTTCAAATCTATTTAACTTTGTGTTAATTTCTCTGGTTTTCCATTTTATGTTATTTTTAGTGAAAATATATTATGTATATTTTCAGTAAACTTCAATATTTACTTACACCTGTTTACTACATTATCGTCTGTATGTAAATAAATATTAGTTATTCCCAGCTTCTGTATCGCCTAAATAATTTAAGAACTGAACAAGTGTTAGGATTTCCTACTACTTTACGACTCAATATACCTCTAAAATAAAAACATCATACAATTGGTCGTGGGAATTTTAAATTACACCGTTCCAGAAGTCGTTCTAAGCTGCATATTTCCGTCTTGAGATTTGGCCAGTATCCCTCCATCTCCCAATCGTTATGACTACTTTCCATCAGATATTCAAACGTTCTTGCACTGCGGCCTTTCCAGATATCCTGGCGCAGCACAACTTACCAATATCAGAGATGGCAGATAACTACTTACCTGCAAAGCCCATAAACCACTCGAGATACGAAATGAGATACGGCCTCGCCCGGCGCTCGATTGCACACCCCTGATTTTACGTATCTCCCTTAATGTGCGCGCCCGGGAACTATTATAAATCATGAGGTGATTCGAGATATAACGCATGCAAACGTTTGCCATCGCGTTATCGGAAGGCGAGGCGTCCCTGCATTAGGGTTGCATACTCTTAATGTGCAATAGTGCAGTGATATAGAATGTGCTATTAGAGCTTCCAAATGAAATTGCAAGATACTCGGTAGCATCTCCGCAAGAAACCTTTTAAAAATTGCTTTATTTTGTGATATTTCACCTCAAGGGTACTGTAGATTTCTAGATTATATGTTTTCATCCCTTCTGGTAATAAAAGATTCTTTAAATTTTGCGATGGAATAAAATTAACTCATTCCTATACTTTTGGACATACCAAAATCAGTCCTCGAATTCGGAATACGATATTGACCGGATTGCATCCCTTGCTGCTTTTAACCGCCCTACCCATACGAACGTACGTGATACGGTCGCTATATTATCACTCGAACGCAAAAAGCCGTATCCCGTACGTTCGGGTACAAAAAAATCCAAATCCACAAAACATTCGTATACATCAAGTTTGTTCCTGCGTCACCCCGTTTAGTATTTAACGTAAAATACTAAACCATACATACCAAAGAAAATTTGTAATCTACAAATTTTGTCTGGTGTAAGATATTTTAAACACGTATTGTTATTGCGAAATCTAATGAGGAAAAAAACTATGTTTTTTTACCTTCTTTTTGAATAATAACCCAAAGGACGGGTGGTTAAACCTTTTTTTAACAATATTTCTGACTTGAAACTGAATCTTATACCATTACTTATTTTATATAATACTAGATGAAGTGCCGGGGATGCCCTGGGTTATGAATGGTCTAGAGTAAAGTTTTGAGGTTGTTATGTCTTACCCCTACCCTGTAATTTTCCTTTTATTTTGAACGTTAGGTGTGCAAAATTGTATCAAGAAGCACCAAATTCTGCTTAATGGCACGGGGGGTAGTTTATCGAATACCACGTAGTAACATGACTTATAGTGACCCTCTTGTTTTGAAGGTCAAGTGAAAAAAGTTTCATCAAGCTCGGAATAAAACTGTAAATTTGCATAAAAAATAAACAAACCCACAGACACTTTTCTTTATATATATATATATATATAAGATATAATTAGGGACTACAACTTTTCTTGGTAAGCAAAAAATAAGGCAGTTCATCCTAATTTTTCCAAACTATTTAAAACAAATTTGCTTTGATTCATTATAACTATACATTCCTTCATAGTAGGCATGTCCGGTTAAATATAATATAGTGTAAACTGTAGGAGGTATTTGTAAACGTGCAGTATTAGGACATTAAAGTCATTACTATTTTAGTCACTGGTCGTAGTTACTAAATTAATGCACTGCATCAATAGCATGTTTTATGTTTCGCCTGTCACTGACTTCATCCAGACATACCACTCAACGCACAACACACATTCCCAACTAGCACATAAACAATTAAGCCGTCAAAAGGGCAAAATCAAGTGTGTGAAATAATTTTTTACCATAATAATCAATTTGGGCCGTTCCACCAATGTTCAACTATTGCTTGATACTTGTTGGCACTTGTCCAGCCCATTCGTCGTACGCCTTTGGGAGTCGGAACAAGCCTAATGAAGCACATCTTTCAAGTTGCGCTTGTCGCTGAAATGCGCTTTTTACGCGTTTGTCCCAGTTATCGCTGTTGCTCAAGTGCACTTCTCAAAGTGGCGCTTGCAAAGTTATTGAATATTAAATGAACATTTGGTGAATGTTAACATACCACCTCCGACTCCCGGGGTCGTTTGGCGATCAGACGAATGCGGAGTCTTGTTATTTCAGGATTTCGCTTTAAAATCTCTGCTACTGATATGCAGGATCAATATAATAATCTATAAGTTTATTTCTTCTGCTAGTTATTTTGAACAGTCTTTAGTATTTTTTTATTATTATTATTTTTATATAACACAATTTCATCATCCTGGAATGTGCACATCACAGTTAAGTTCATGAGTGTTGTGACCAAGCGACCTCTTAAATTTATTTATTTTGAAAAGTAAAACAAATTGTTTTAAGTAAATGAAATACGTTGTTATAAACCACGAATATATTTTATTTTCACCAACCGGTTTCGCTTAACTCAAGCTTGATCAGCGTAAATATAATAACTAAATTCTAATGATTTTTTTATTTTTTTTGATTTTACGGATTCTTTCGTAATCCTCTATCTAGCTGGGGCTTTACAAATACCCCTCATGTTTTCTAGCTGACTAGTACTGCGGCACTTTGGCCTTATTACTATTACCATCTGATGGTTTTATTTAATTGACTGAGTTTATTATTATTACATTTCATGACTTTTTAGGGAAAAGATCGTAACTGGATAAAAAACCCTAAACAAAAAAAGGAGAGGCAAACATTTAGTTCTGAACTATTTATTCTTGTTGACTTTTAATTTTACTGAAGTTAAATATTTCAATATTTCATTATCTCATTTTTTCGTCCGGATTTTCTGCTGTCCTAGTCTGCGTCGCTGCCGGAGTCGGTATCTTCATAGAGCTCCAGGATTATATGTGTAAATTCTAATACAGAGTTGTCTGTTATATATAGGTACAAAATACAATAGAATGAAATAGATATATTACAAAAGAGAGACAACAAAATATTAGAGGAAGACAACACTAGACAAACATTATGTGTAAGAGGGAGACATCCTTATAAAAATATACCAGTGTGATTGGAATATAATGAAGTCATTAAACCAGGTTATTCCTATAATGCATATTGAAAGGGTCATTTTTAATGGAAAATATACTACTCTTTTACACAATAATAATTAAACAGCTGTGGAATAATAATTGATAGTTGTACGTAACTATAATTTCACTCATTTTGTGAAAATGTTGCGTGCTTATTTCGTAATATGTTTAGAACATTGTCAAAAGTGTACTAAAGGTAGACGAGACTGTGTAAACTGATTGTGAACGCGTATTTCTGTTCGGTATTGTGAATTTCGGATATATTTTTTAATTCTTTTTTGACAGTTTGTGAAGGTGACTTTTGCGATTTTTTTTGACGATATAATGGCAACCATATCTGCAAATCTGTATGAAATCGTCGGTATGAAAATAAGGATCGAGTACGACAAAAAATTTCTCTATCGATCCCAATATGGTTTCCACATCGATTTTTTTTACCAAATTCAAAAAAAGAGAGGCAAATTCTAAAGCAATAAATGAACAAAAACTCTCAAATCTAGAAGAAAACATAACATGATGGTTAATCCTTGTTAGGTTTGCAACATTGTATCTATAATCTTACTTACCGTGTGCATAAGCCATATCTTAATACTTCTTTTGAGATCGGTTAATTTTTTATTGGTTTATATTGCTAGAGGGAGGATGTGAAATAATTTTACACAGAAATATTGCACATTTCGTTGTCCAAAAGCCGTTTTAGTTGTAGGTTGGTGGAATATATGTTGTAATGGGGAACTTGTGAATAGTTAACCAAAGTTATTGTTATGTATCTGTCACGTTGGTAGTTATGAGAACGAAAATACCATGTTTAGGTTGGTAGCATTGTGGCGTGCTGGTCGGCTGGGCGGTCTATCGTATAACTTGAACTTGTCTGAAGTCTGAAAATAAACGTTTTATAAAGAAATCGTCTATAATTCAATTACCCGAGTGTAATTAGTTATGCCGATTTTTTAATGCGTAAATAAAAATATCTTTTTAATATACGTAATTATTTCAGAGACATGGAAATACGCATCACATAAAGCTAGCTTTATTAATGATTGTTTTTTACTGCTATTTCCTATTTTATTATCAATAATCTATAATAGGTAGATACTCCTTATGAATTCCCCGTTGGTTAAGATTTCTCCGATAGCTCGTACCGCCATAATAATTGTTGCAAATGCATAATATTAATCGGAATCTCAGCCGGGTAACAATACTCGTGACACTCCTATTACAGTTGACCTTAAAACGAGATTAAACCTTTGCTGCGGACTTCTATGTCTGAATGACGTGAGCCGGCATTGCGAAAGCCTCGATAAAGTGAACTAACTAGAGAACATAGATAATAGAAATAAATGTTGCTTGGAAGCATACCGACTGCCGCCCAGCTACGACCAACAAATGTGTGGTGCCGTCGTAGATGCGTATTGCAGACTGTTTCTAACTATTAATGGTTCATGGCCCAGCTCCTTTGTTTCTATTATCAATGTTAAGTAAGGATATAGCTTAATTTATTTTTTTTTAATGGGGAAATTAATCAAGTCTCCCATCGATACTTGACATTATTAACAATCTGCTAGTACGATGTAACAATGCACGAGCAGAAAAGTGTGCGCTCTCTTCAACGACTGTCGTGAGACCATTTTTTGAGTTTGAAGGTAGCAGTTTCAACTCCGGTTGCCTTGAAGCTGAGACGTTATTGACATTAATGTCCGTTGTCTGTCATATTTCGCTCGTTGATTAGTGAATTATCAAAACAAACTGAATTTATTCCTTAAGTACTTTTTGTTCCCCAACATTCCTGATGCTAGTTTTATAATAAATAATAATAATAATTGGATTACTTTCAAAGCGCCGTTTTCGTGAGAGAATCACCTCAAGGGCACTTTACAAATGATTTATGTAACCTATCACTTCGAATTATAACTAATACCTTATATGAAAAATGTATTACTAATGACTTACAACTTAGATTTATAACTGTTGACTTACAACTAAGACTTATAACTGTTGACTTACAACTAAGATTTATAACTGTTGACTTACAACTAAGACTTATAAATCTTGACTTACAACTAAGATTTATTACTGTTGACTTACAACTAATATTTATAACTGTTGACATACAACTAAGACTTATAACTGTTGACTTACAACTAAGACTTATAGCTAGCAACTAACTACTGAGACCCATAACTAGTGACTTACATCTATGAATTATAACTAATGGGTTACAACTAAAACTGATAGCTAGTGACTTCCAATTTAAACTTCCGTATAACCAGTGACTTAAAACTAATACATATTTATGGCCAAGTGCATATTTTACATCCAATACTGCAATATGACTTTCAACTATGGCTTAACACTAGAGTCTTTCCATTAGCATACATATTTACAATATTGCGAATACCTGTTATGATTATTGCCCGTACTGTCAGTGGTAAAGGTAATCTAGGAGAAAGTAAATAAATCAAGAACTTTACGGATTTTCCTACCCGTCTTCGCCTACCATTTCAACATTATAGAGAAACTTGGAACAAACAGCTGGGCAGCTAATTTTATTTTATGGCATTTATATATTTTTAAATTCCATATTTTAACATAATATTTATCTTGACCTTTCAGACAAATACCACTTTGCAAATTTCACGACGTTTGAGCTTTTTTTTATTCTACTTTAAAGTTGTTGTTCTCGTGTAAACTAAAATGATACTGGTATTAAATTTACCTCGGTCGTACGTGCCTCATCGATGATCGTCTTGCATAAAAATCTACCTTCTTACGTATCTTGTATGAAAACGAAAGATATAAGACGATGACGCACGTACGATCTTTCTCTGGGACCACTATGTATCACCGCAGAAATATATCTGGGCGCGTTCGGTCTGGGTATTGTGATGTTGTGTTGAAGTTTAATGACAATGTAAAAAAAAATTCACAGCTTTTCGCGACTCATTGCGACTCATTCCATGATCCCTCAAAGATTTACGACACTAAAACGATTTCGCCAGCAATCAATGTTGCCACTCCTCTACGTTCTATCATCCCAGTGATTTATTGAACCAGTAATAAATACTGATTTGGCTGGATTAATAACACAGTTTTAGCATTAGCAGAACAAAAATGAAAGTTAGAATTTGACCTGATTCTCTAAAAAATGAGTTCACCTTCAATATTTTATTTCTACCAATGCATTTAATCATTTTAAAACATAAGAAGGTCATCCACTATAATTAACTACGGCTTTTATTAAAGCAAAGAACGCACGCGATTCTTCGCTTATAAAAATGTTTTCCCGATTTCTGTGCATCATTTTAAAGTCAAAGATTTTAATAATTTTTTTATTTGTTCACAGGTGAGACCCCGATGTTTTCTTAAATGCTGTACAATAAATACTATGAACCTGGTAGTAAGTAAATAAAATAATTTAAAAAAAACATAATTTATTAAAGGGGGCACACTGCACCTAATACAAGAAATTCATTCGAAAAAAAGTACTATTTTAAGTGTATTTTAAGTAGACCAACTAACTAGCCATCAGGCCGTTTTCCAGCAGGGCTGGGAGAGGATGATCTACCACACAACTATGTCTTGGCACACACCCCTTGCATCATTCACATTCATAGACACTCTTCTGTTATTCTGACTCTTGACGTGGCCCGACTAGTGTATTTATATAATTATCATTTTTAATATTTTTATTCAGGTCTGTTTTTTTAATGTGTGAGTATATTTTGTTTGATTTTGATTTTTATCATTTTTACGTACTTTTTAATTACAATGTAATAAAAATATTATCAACAGGTTTCATTTCTAAATACTTACAATTTTATTTACTCGATACGTATTATTTTAGAATATTATAAGTAGGTTTTATTTCTATTTTTAAGTAACTTAAGGTACTTAGGTATGCATATACTTACACGGTATTTCTTTCCATGATCTACGAAGTTAGAATGACCTGAATTTTGTTTTTTTCGAGCAGATGTCTCTTTTATTAAGTATTCAAGTAATGCGTTAAACATTTCAGGAATTTATTGCTATTTGATTCACTTGATCGTATTTCTTTACTTTTAACTTTCGCAATAAAGACAGATGTGGACAGCTGCCCCATTTCTAATTCACTCGACATTTTCTCACCTATAAAAGTAAACGTTCCATAGTAAAAATGTCTAAAGTTTGCTCTATAAGCTTACCCAAATTTGAGAATATACATAGTTATTGGCGTATCGTACGATTTTTGTGGGTTTTAAAAGTGAGACAGTGCATTTGCTCCCAGGTGTGGAATTATAACGATAATGGCCCTCTGTCAATCACTGAATATGATATAAAGTTCCTAGATAAGAACTAGCACTGACGAAATATTCAACAAACTTAACATTATGTCAATAATATGATACTACTTTACATTCATAAATACAAAAAAAAACAAGAAATAACAATCACACATATTAGAAACACTAGATATCAGAGTCAAAAACACATACAACAAGGAACCACAAACACAACATTTGTAAAAAAAAAAACTTTTTATATTACGGCACTTAACTGTACAACAAAATGCCACTATCCTTCAAATATCACAACAGCCATAATAAATATAAAAATCAAATAAAACACGGGATACGTTACATAGGGAGATCTGAAATAGAAAATATCTTAACAACATATCTTAATACAGACTAACACCGAAACCACTCAATTCAGCTGCATTTAAAACACCTCACCTTACAATCATTTAATTTTTTTCATCAAACTATCAATTTAATATAATGTAATTTCATATTTTTAAATGAAATCCTCAGCACGGGAAATCCCAGTGAAGATATCATTATTTGTTATTTTGTTATAAAAAATAAAAAGATAAAGAAACATGATTAAAATTATATTATTATTAACATGGCTGCGCTGAATCGCATCGTCCTCCTTTCCCCCTTCCAATCATCTCAATCTCCATTCTGTTCATGTTATTATTTCTTATTGCTGAGTGAAATTCCTCTGAGAGATATGGAAATAGAAAGATGGCATGTGAAATACGTGATGAGCGTAAAGGTGATAGTTGCAGGTGCATAGATTAATTAACGTAAGGTGTAAAAATGTATTTCGACGCATTTGCTGATGATTGTGCTTTCCGTACATATATTTTGGTTTGTGATATAAGAATCTTAAGTTTTTCCAGTTATATTATACTGGACAGTGACGTGCAGTCCATAAAGGTTGAAAGGCTGTGCCTACCCCAGGAAAAACAACCTAGGAGAAATTAAAAAATTTTTTTTTTTTTTAAATGTGACAAATTTATAATAAATAGGTAAGAACTAGCACGCTCGCATATTCATTTGGCAACAATCAGCAGAATATGATAATAAAATAGTCGTTGTCAAGTATTCAATGCACAATTCATACACGAACTTGAAAATTTACACAAAACCTATCTTTGGTCATAGAGCAATGGACGCCACTGATGCTAGATAATGAGTCGACGATTTATTTTCTGTTTTAGTGTTTTCGCTTAAATTATCGTTGTTATCTTCCATTCATTAACAAAATATCACAAAAATATCCATATTTAATTAATTATTCAATTTTCGCTTCGAAATCTTTGGTCGTGTGAATTATTAGAATGTTTGAAAGAACATATATTTCAGTTCAAATCGTCATTTCATCCTGAATTCCTGTAAACTCTGGAATCGTCAAGTTATCGCATCTTTACTGTCAAGGAAATCTAGTTGTTACCACTATTTTTAGCTCTCAATGTTAATGAGAATTAATCAAAATCCAGAGTGAGGCCGGTTAGTACAGCTTGCGTAGTATGAAATTAGTACGTAATGTAGTAATGGAGTAAATAACAGTAGCATATTTATTACCCCAAAATATGGATTTACACGGTAGCACTGTTTATGTATATATATAAATCAATGCAAGTTTGTATGTTTGTCCTCGATGTTCTCTAAAATTACTCTACCGGTTTCGCTGAAAATAGCACAGTTTGTTTTTGTTAGTGCTGGGAAGGTTTAGAAAGTAGTTTGAATGAAATCCAATGTGTAAAACTGTTGATATAACGTTTTAAAATTAGTATAAAAAACATTGAACCCGCCATGTTTTATTTAGGTTACCCCACAGATATAACACTCTGGTTCGCCACAGACTGCATATTCAAAAGAAGAAGGTTTTTTTGGGTAGAATATTTTCAAAGTGGAAAACACGAGTAGGTACCTACTTAAGACCTTAATGATTTACATACATTTTGAAAAAATAAACGTTTGGAATGAAATAAAATATTCAAATGAATGTTTCTTTATTTGGAGATAGTTACTTTCGCTGTCAAATCAATTATGGCACCCCAATGACAAGCAAGAATTCACAACTTCATAACTATATTCCAAAAAAAAAATCCCGAGCAAGGCCGGGTACACATCAGCTAGTTGTGTAATAAAACCGGGTTCTTCTGAAAGAAACACCATTCCGTATCAAAACATCATTTAAATTTTTTGCAAAACATCGCTAACATAATTCTTTAATAAATTCCGTTTACAAAGTAGAACGAAACGTTTTACAAAACCATAATGGACATGTTGTTACAAACTAATTCTTGCGTGAGAAAAAAATATTCGTCAGATAAAATACCACAATGAAAACAGGTAATAAAACCTCACTTAACATAATTTCTAGATCGAATTCCAAAAATTCAAAGTGGCGCAGAATTTCGTACGATATCCATACAAGTAATTGTGTGAAATATTGAATGAAATCCCACAGTGTGAAGTATTTAGTATGGTGCTATGCATTCCGTAGGGTGAGGCGACAATTTAAATTTTAAAATAATTTGGTATGGAATGATAGTTTTGTTTGAAATTTAAATTTAGAATGAAATGCCGAAGTTCGAAGTATTAGAACGATTTCCAGAATACTGAACAAAATGTTTCTGTGAAATTTAAATTTAGAACGAAATTCTAGTGGATGAAGCGTTGAACGATAGGTTGGTAGGTACTCGATCTAATTCTTTTGTTAAATTTAGATTTGGAATGAAGATTGAAATATTTTTTAGGAACGATATCGGTAATGCTGAACGTATTTCTTGTGGGAATTTTATATTTAAAATGAAAGGCCAGAGTATGAAGTTTGAAGTATTTAGTATGAAACTATGTGTTTCCCATACGGCTAATGGTCAGCAGAGGCAATGCAGGTAGGTAGTAGGTAGGTAGGTGGGTACGGGCAGGCGCGCCCACCGCCCAGCGCGAGCACGGAGAGCGGAGAGATGGAAAGGCCGGTCTAGAAATTATCGACATTATGTTTTTTAGAAGTCTACGTATTCAAATTTTTTGCCCGCAGGTCTAAGGTCCGATAGAGCAGAGGTATTCAACTATTGTGCTATATTTATTTTGTTCAAGTTTTTACAAAATTGGACTATACTAAGTTTGTTCAGTTTGTCATTGTTGGAATCGCATCGATATATTGCAACATAAGCAAGATTTATATTTTCTCTATCCGTAAATTTTCTATGGATCCAGATCCCCTCACTATGTACACTTCGTCTTTAGTCTGATTATTAAAAAATAAATATACATTTTCATTTATATCTGAATCGGCAAATAGGATTTATGGGTAGCATTTTTTTATTTATTTTTATAGTTCTTCAAATACATTTTCCTGTTAAACTACAGTTAAGCAGTTTATCCACGGGATTTTCTATAACAATTGAATGATCAGAGATTATTAAATTAATTACAAATATAAATAAATATTATTATATTCAATTTTTTATTATTAATTATTTTTATTGACTGGGACTCGAACCCCAGATGCGAGTGAAATCTTTTTTTATTTTCTGTCGTTTTTTCCGTTTTCATGTTTCATTTAGGTTATATTAATATTGTTTTCTACAATGATTAAATATTAAAATCAGGTTTTTAAATCTCAATATATATAATTAATTATTAATAATTAAAAGTTGAATACATTCTTTAGACTTTTATAAAAAGTTAATAGATATCTCATATAAATAAAAAAAAATCGGATATTAATCCGAGACACTGTCTAGTTTGCAATTGTGTTCCTTAATAACTTTGTAATCATTATAAAGTTAGCTGCCAATAATATTGGATTAAAAATGGAGAATTATATTTACAAATCTTGAATTTGAGATATGATATCGATAAAGATGACATAAATTGAACTGGTCTCATTAGCTGAGTTGGTTAAGCGGTTGCCCCGGATAGGCAGAGGTCCTGGGTTCGAGTCCCAGATGCGACTGAAATCTTTTTATTTTCTGTCGTTTTTTTCTGTATTCATGTTTCATTTGGGTTATGTTAATTTTATTTTCTACAATGATTAAATATTATTGTTATTGACACATCTAAAGAAATTGATAAAATATTATTATACTCCATGTTACACAGAATACAAATACAGATTGATAAAAGCGCATATCATAAGGTATTTCTACTTTGGAGCCATTTCTTCAGCATACATCTACTCTTATCGTCAAATCACATGTTTTAATATTGAACATGTTGAATATTTTAGGGACGTTATATTCCAGTGCTCGCTATACGTATTTATTTTAATATTTTGGTAGAAGAATGCCTCCATTCTATGTGAAGGATTGTGCTCAAAACACCCTGTACAAAAATTTATTCAATACCAGATTAAAAAAAAACACCCTTTAACGAGTGATCTCTCGGCAGCTAAAAGTATCATTCATGTCATGGTATAGATTTGATTTAGTATATTCGTAAATCTATTCAAAATGATTTATTTCAACCTTGTTTAACTTTTTGTCTTGTTTTTGTATTGGACTGTAATGAGTATATTTATTTTGAATCTTTTTTTTTTGGTACAGGTATCTTTAAATTGCCTTTTTCATATTAAATCGTGTAATACACATATGTTATTACCTTAGCAAAATAGATTATTTTATTTTACTTTACCACGAAACGAAATGGACTACTTGCTACAACACGGCCCAAGCTAGCGTAGCAAGTAGAGAACAATGGCAATGTAAAATGGATAGATAAATTAAAATGATTAAAATAAATAAATAATAAAAATGCTTAATCAATATTCTATACCATAATAAGGCCTGCACCCTCAAGAGAGTTAAATTCTGCTACAGATTTTAATACACATTAAATAAGTAATATTAATGCTTCTTTCCATCTGATTGGTATATAAAATTGTTAGTTTTCCCATCCACGTTTCAAAATTCCTTTTAAAATACTTCAATTCGTTCTATTCAACTTCGTTGATCTATCATCACCGGAGCGAAAAAAGCTGTGCAAATTTTGAGACCCCAAGATTTTTTGCTGCTTTAGGAAACATATCAGATACTCCATAACCGACGATGCACTCGAACATAAAAATGAAAAAAAAAAACGAATTAAAAAAGTTACATTGTTTGAACAAACTTACTTTAATACTAAGCTGCTAATTGTGGTTTCCGACCCGCCGCTTGACCTCCCCTCTAATATCGTGAGACAAAGTATGTAATTGTTTATCGTCCCTCCTCTCCTTATTGCCCCCTGGGCCCGACCGACTCAATGAGAAATATTTGATAAATCGATTCAAATTCCACGAGCTGAATTTAAAAAAAAAAAAACAAATTGCTACATTCAATAGCATTCATGCTTGTTTACCGGTGTGAGATGATTTTGATTAAAATGGGCAGGAATGCCAGCTTATTCGGTAATCTTTTATCCCCAAAACGGTAATCAAAGAATTTTGCCTATGTTATTCAATGGCAACCGGATAAATCAACACACGCATAAATCGGCACACTTTTTAAAGTGACTAAAAATTTAATTAAACCTATTTTTTTAATTTTATTTAATAAAAAATAAAAAATTAAGTAAAAAACAAAGGTGAGATTAGGTTTTCGGCTTAGTTTTTTTAATTGTTTTTCCTCTTGTACTTATAAAAAAAGTCTGCGTAATTCAAAATAGGGAATTTCAGGAAACCCGACAGACTTTAACTAGCAATTCCTGGGATTATTTGGAATAGAAAATTAAGTTTTCATTTTGCTCTCCGGTAAAATTTTTTGTTGTTGCATTTTTGTTCACAAGGCCAACTCTTACAAAAAAAAAAACAAAAAAAATCTCTCACGTGTTCTCTCTGGTCCCTATGATTGTTAACAAGGTCCACTTGTACCACGCGGTACACACAACATTGCACGGCAATGGACATAAAGGATCGGGGCGGGAGGACAAATGATAGTATTAAAAATAATAATAATTCGATTAGTGCCCGGTGATCAAAATGTCATTTACATGTTTTCCTCCAAATAAACTCAGGAATCGCTGGGTAAAGTCTGCCGGATAGGTCTTCTTACACGCACGAGGGAAAGAAAGAAGAAACTGCGAGGAAGAAATGGCATTATCGTGTGAACCAAGTCAAGAGTGAGAAAAATAGAAGAGTATGCATCAGACAATATATGAATGTGAATGAAGAGAGAGTTGTGTAGTGGTATATCCATATAGTTATACACCATACATAGTTGGTTAATTCTGTGGCATATTGCTAAAATATCAAAGCTTAAAGTACCTACTTCTAACTCCACTTAAAATCGTCAATATTTATCTGTTCAAACATGATCACTATTTACTTGACTACCGCACGAGTGTCCCAACTGCTCCCTACTAACCGGAGCCGGTGAGACTATGGCATCCCCGATAGGGGGGAACGAAATAGGAATCAGTGAAGTACCTGGCTATTCAGATCCGGTCACCAAACACGGATAAAGCCATTTCAAGCAATGTTTTAAATCTGAACGGTGATATTTCTCCAAAGCGATTCTGGGAGTATTTAATAATAATAATAGTTCTTTATTCCAGAAGGTATGCAGAGGTAGTGCAATGCAGTACGTTCCATAAGTGATAAAAATACAAACAAAAAGTAACAATAGGTACGTAAAATGATTAGGTACGTTATGATTCTTAAGACCGGCGTTGTCCTTTTGCATTTCATTTAATCGGATTATGTTAAACTAAAGATGTATTCTTTTTTTTTATTTCTTTTAGACTTAACTCGAAACCTACTGTCTAAACACTTAAGTTCGGACCCATTATTATGTACATACGAGTATACTATATAATAAAACGCCAATATATTGAACTATTTTTTAATCAAATTTTCAAAAAATGTGCCACATTCTTCAATGATTAAAAAAATGTTTTCATTTTTTATAATACAGCGCCCTTGAGGTGATTACAGCGACCTTGAGGTGATTTTGAACCAAAACGGCGCTGTACAAATTATGCAATCATTATTACGGAATACCGTTGGGTAAAATTCTTCGGTAGGTAGTTATATACTGTAGGTGCCCTCGATAGCGTAATGGTAAACGGCGTCCACACATTAGTCGAGTCAGTAAGGTGCGGGTGCGTTCACCCCAGCATCTCAAAATATACTGTAAACGACTGTTTTGTTTTCATGCAAAAAGTATAAACGCTATATGTTGTGATGTTGATTGCTTTGTGTGATACACCTTCCAAATATGGCTTTATAACTCCCACTGGGAACATTGCTTAACATTTTTTGTTCGAAAGTTACTTTTTTGCGAATGAACTTTTGTAGGTATAAACTTTTACTTTTAACATAATTAAATCGACAAAGGCGTCTACTAAAGTGCCCACTTATCTTGTAATTGCTAAAATGATGATGTCAGCTCGTAAATATTAAAATGTAATTATTAATATTTGCTTAAATACAAGCACACTTGTGTGTCGTTGAATCATGTCTTTTTTGACCCTGGGTCAACCACTTAGAGCTTTAAGTGTAATTAAATTGAAAATAAATAACACAGTCGAAAGAATTTCAAAAGTGAGTTGCGTATGGCTAGTTGAGGCACCCGGGTCCCTATTAACCCACTTTCCAAAAAAAAACAATTTAAAAAAAAAGTACTCAGGGTTCGATCTCAGATTACTATGGTTAAGTTTATATTCGATGTTTATTTGGGCGTAAATAAATAAATAAATAAGATAAAAATAATTATTATTAATCATTGTAGAAAATAATATTAACATAACCTAAATGAAACATGAAAACGAAAAAAACGACAGAAAATAAAAAGATTTCAGTCGCATCTGGGACTCGAACCCAGAACCTATCCGGGGCAAGCGCTTAATCAACTTAGGGAATGAGACCAGTTCAATTTATGTCATCTTCATCGATATCGTATCTCAAATTCAAGATTTTTGAATATTATTCACCATTTTTTATCCCATATTATTGGCAGCTATCTTTATATTGATTACAAAGTTCCTAAGGAACACAGTTGCCAACTAGACAGTGTCTCGGATTAATATCCGATTTTTTTTTATTTTATATGAGATATCTATTGACTTTTTATAAAAGTCTAAGGAATATATTCAACTTTTAATTATTAATAATTAATTATATTTGTTAAGATTTAAAAACCTGATTTTAATATTTAATCATTGTAGAAAACAATATTAACATAACCTAAATGAAACATGAAAACGGAAAAAAACGACCGAAAATAAAAAGATTTCAGTCGCATCTGGGACTCGAACCCAGGACCTCTGGTATATTAAAATATTATTTATTTAATAAATATGACTCCACAAAGTTATTTTATATAATTTAAAAGTAAATAAAATAAAAATGTTGTTCTATTTTTTTTACTGTTTTATTATATAATATTGTTGAACTAAACTCCTGTATTATATTATGGACAAGTATTTACTACTTGCAGTAGTTTAGCGGGTACAAATTCCCATTGTATGTAATTAATATTTCACACAAAAAAAATCGATCAGTTAACACATTTTTGCTGCTCAGCCTTTTCAGGCTATTCAAATGCTCGCGCTTACCAGCAATTAATTAATTATCCTTCGAAATAATTTTCTAATATTTCTTTATAGATGATTCAATATTTGCTATAAAACTAATTCCAGTCATTAATGACGACGTTTTAACACAACGCGTAATAAATCTGGACTACCCCGAGAAAAAAAATCATTGAAGAAGATAATATAATAAACTAATCCTTAATGAAACATGAAACCGAAAAAAATATTTTATTAATTATATTATTTTCTGTTTTTTTGCGGTTTCGTGTTTCATTTAGGATTGGTTTATATTATCTTCTTCGATGATTAAATATTAAAATGAGGTTTACAAGCTTTAATAAGTTATTAAAATAAAGTGAATATTCTTTCTGTACTTGTAGAAAAGTCAATAGATGTTCCATATAAATAAAAATCGGATAGGTACATCCGAGACACTATCTAGATTGCAATTATATTCTGGTAGAACTTTATAATCATCATAAAGATAGCAGCCAATAATGTGGGATATAATGGGGCATAATATTGACAAGTCTTGAAGTTGAGATTTAATATCGATGGAGATGGCGTAAAGTGAACTGGTCTCATTAGCTCAGTTGGTAAATCGGTTGTCCCGGAAAGACAGAGGTCCTGGGTTCGATTCCCAGATGCGACTGATACCTTTTTAAACATTCTAACATTTTCGTCAGTTAAACAAAATAATGGCTTGGTTAATATTATCGTCTTCAATGATTAAATATTACAACGAGCTTTAATAACTAAATTTCTTTCAATTTGTCTACTGAAATTCGTTTGCCTATCACATATTTTGATATACAATAACTTTTATTAAAGTGCAATAAACATTCTAACATTTTCGTCAGTTAAACAAAATAATGGCTCGGAATGGGATAGGATAATAAATAAATGATCTCCAATCTTGTGCTACATATTTTTGAAAAAAAAGTTAAATTAAAAGTGTACATCTTAATTTCAGTGCATAGCTTTCTACCTCGAGTATATTCTCTCGAGTGCACCTATACCAAATGTCCGATAATCTAATTGTCGGCAAGTAGTATGTGGCCATGCAATAAACTTTATTCGACTTATCAACGAGCGTCTCAGATCAATTCTAGATATGTCCGCTTTCTCCGAGCCAGTATAATAGTAATTACTTGTGCGAATGGCTATTTGATTACTTTCTTGGACTTCCGGCGATACAATTCTAATTGAAGTTAATCCGATTTTACATATGTTAATCCGTTTTTTAATCTTAACGGTTGATTGTATTTATAGATTGATGAACTCTCAAGTAGGATAATCGCTCAATTCCGGTGTGATATTTGTTTTAATTGGAGAGATCTCCATTGGCGTGCCACCTTGTAGAATAATGCTACGACCCTCGGTTGAGGACGCAGTAAATAATTATTCAACTCTTGCGCGGCGAGTAATGATCAAGATCTCTTCGTATGGGTAGTAGTGTGTGTGTCTGAATATATCTGCAGATGTAATGTATTGAAGATCTGCAGATGGTTGTAGATAGTTATGTGTTGAGGTAGTAGTAGTAGAAGGTGGAAGTTCAATACAACTTATATATTTTATACGATATATATTTATTTATAGAAGACTTATAATATTTGATTAATTAACTTATAAGTACAATATAAAATAGACAATGACAATAGTGAAGAAGGACAGCGTGGAGACTGTACTTCGGGATGTTAAAATGTGAACTGAGAGGAACGGCTTGTTCCCGTTTATATAGTATTCTAGTATCCCGGATTGTGGGAAATTTCATAGAGTTAAGCTCAATGGCTTGCGTAACAAATCGATAATGAGTTTACTTAATTGGTTTTCTAAAATAATGCATTTATTTGAAAACGCCGAAATGCACAAAGAATTTACGCTTGATTTAAGCCAATGGCAGGGATTATAACATTATGAAGGGTTGACGTTAATGGCGCTTGATTTATAGCAAGGGCTGGGAATATAACATATCTCCCCCCATAAAATGAAAGCAACGATTTTTTAAGCTTTAGTTGCTGTAATTATATTTTAAATTATTTTCGTTAGAAGATAGAACTTGAAGAGGTACATCTTCATTTTCGTGATCATTCAAATTTCTGAACGTCATCGTTGGTTGGATCCTTGTAGTGGATCGTCTAGGATTATTGCATTGATTATAAATCCTGACACAACATTTATTATCATCATCATTTGGAAAATAAGAATTCAATATTCTAAAGAATCTACAACATTTCAATAGTTTGTAAATTACAAAAATAATTAGAAAGGTAGACAATGTACAAATAATAATTTGAAACATTGATGAATGTTTAACTATAAGAGGTTTTGAATTATATGATTTTAATTCATCGTTAAATTGATCGATTTTATGTGATGCCAAATTTAGGTCATCATGTTGCAAGTTTATTAAATTTATGGGATCAAGTTCATTAAGAGTTTCATTATATTTTTTCATATTGCAACAATTGTCATCAACAATATTTAAAGTTGAAACAGGGTTAACATATTCAGTAATGATATTACTTTTAGTAATCAATTGTGTGAGTCCTGCATAGGCTCTACAACTTGAATTTAAAGTTAATATTCCAGTTTGGAATAGTTTAATATCAAAGATATTGTTTCTATCTTTGCAATCGATAGTTATTTTAGAAGGATGAGAATAAGTAAAAATCCATTTATTATTTCTAATAGGCTGCCATAAAAGTATGTTGCCTTTAATGATTCTACTGAAACATTCATTTGGTATTTCATTAACATAAGCAGACAATAAAAATATATGTCTCGCATATTGGATCGGAGAAAGTGGATAACACATCTAGATCCTTACATATAAAATTTTCATTAGTAATAGTTTTACAATTATTCTTAAAATTATCAAGATACACATAAAAAGATTTGTCCTTTGTAATAGCTAAGTATTTATGCTTAGGAATAATTAAGGAAAAGGTATTTGGGATGTCAATGTTTGGAACAGGTAGAGGTACTACATGAAAAAGGTTATATTCTTGCGACGTGACTAAAGGTAACTTCGTTATGAAGATAAGTTTACCATCAATATAATATGCAATTAAATCTGATACATCGATTAAAGAATGAATATTTTCAAGTTTTAAAGATAAAGGGAATTCTTTTCCGCTTGGTAAATTTTTAATATTAGAGCTAAGTTCGAAATAGAGTTGTTGAGGAGTAATTATATCTGGATGTAAAATTCCTTGTTTAGAAAATAAAATAGCATTGATTAAAGAATCAATTTGTTCATAAAAGTATTCCGTTGTTTCGAATAGAGAGTTTGTTTGTGAAGTAAGAATGTTTTTAATTTCTTGCATGTTCATTTTATCGTGATCTTCCTTGAAGTAATTATTTATTTTTATAATATTTTTATTCATAGTATATTCGTCATAGTTAAGTTTAGCAAGGGTAATATTGAAATTTGTAAGAGTTGATTTTGTGACTTGTAATTGATCTTTCATGAGATTATAAATTTCTTTATCGTCTGACATGACGCGTTCAATCACATCATCATAATATTGGGCATCTTCGGAATCTAGAGTTCCGAAAACAGCTTTGAATATTTTTCCAACACCATCGATTAAACCGCGTTTTGCACGTTGGTTGGAAACAAGGTGTGTTATTGATTCGTGTTTAACTTTACATTTCTTTATAATGTTAAAAACTGGTTTTAAAAGATCTTTGCAATTGTCGTTAAGTACGTATGATAAGTATTTTGAACATGTGCTTTTAGTTAAAGCATAATTATCATCTAAAATTTGCAATTGTCTAGGAAAGGTACTGATATTAAGGTAAGTAATAACTTTCCAATCGTCATTATATACTTTCAGTTTTCCAATTTGATCAAAGAAGAGTCCGTTTCCAGTGGTTATTGGTTGGACGTCTTGTGAAAAAGTTAAAATTGTCTTGAAGGACCTGGAACAGGAGAAGAAGCTCGATATGGCTTAATTCTGTTTACATGGAATCTTTTTAGTGAATTATTTTCCAATTTAATAGTAACATTTTGATTATCATGAACCTGTACAATCTTGTACGGTCCTTTCCAATTAGGAGTAAGTTTTTTACTTAAAGATTTAGGTTTATTAGTATTTTTAATTAAAACTAAGTCATTAATTTTATAAGTATTATTTGATACGTTTCTATCGTAATATTTTTTTGAAGTTTCTTTAGCATGTCCGATTCTTTCACGGGCAAGTGATCTAGTAATAGCGAATTTATATTTTAATTGATTAAGGTAACTTTCATATGTTGGATTTGAATCTGGGTTTTCCAAAGAGCTTGGCAAGATAGGTTTATGTCCAAAGACAAGTTCATATGGAGTAAATTTAGTTGTACAATGTGTACTTGTATTATATGAAAACATAGCTAAAGGAATATAGTCGTCCCAATTTGTTTGGTCGTTATCTATATAATGTGTAAGGTAATCTTTTAAAGTAGAATGAGAGCGTTCCAATGCTCCATTTGTTTGTGGGTGATACACAGTTGTTTTCAAATGTTTTATTTTAAATAGTTTTGTAAGATGTTTCATTAAATGACTTGTGAATTGAACACCTTGATCCGTGAGGATTGATTTAGGTATTCCGTAGTGAGAAAAGAATTTAACTAAACAATCAGCAACAGTTTCTGTTTCTGTAGAGCTAACCGCATAGGCTTGAGAGAATTTAGTAAGGTCGTCTTGGAAGGTGACGATGTACTTATTAGATGAAGCAGTTTCGCTAAGTGGTCCGACTATGTCGACCGCGATTCTTTCGAAAGCTTCTGTGGAAGTCGTCGTTATTTCCATGGGAGCTTTGTATGCTCGTCTATCAGTTTTATTTTTCTGACAGTGGATACAATTTTTAACATAATTTTCTATATCATCTTTCATTTTTTCCCATCGGTATCTTTCTTTGATCCGACTAGAGGTTCTGAAGAAACCTGGATGTCCGGCCATAGGGCTATCGTGACATTCCTTTAAAATTACGGGAATTTGTGAAATTGAAGGGTTTATAATTTTATTGTGGTGAATGTTGATTTTAATTTTTAAATTTCTAAAAAGATATTGGATGATTTCTTTTATTTTTATAAAAGTTGGAAATGAACCTGCATATTTTAAGCAAAGTCATAACACTGTGCTGTATTGCTGAATGAGCCTAGACCTCTCAAAGCTCTTTAAAGGCTAAATGACTTTAGAGCTGCTTTGCTCAACAATGAGCCTTTAGGCAAACAGGAAAAGTAAGATTTTTTATTATCTAAGATTTGGATTCATGTATACTATATAAAGTTTTTGGTAATTCTAAAAGTTCATCAGTGTCTGAACAGTTTAATAATATTTCAGCACAGAAAGGGTTTTGATCATCTAGATCAGTTGAAGTTGGATATGCCAAATTTTTAGACATATTATTAATAAAGAATAAATCGAGTTCATTAAAACTAAATATATTTGGTTCATTATTATTTGAATAAAATTTTAAATAATTTTCGTAAGTGTCGTTATTAGTATTATTATCTTCTAGAGGTGATGTACTATCATCAAAATTATTTTCTATTTCTAAGTTATTCGTTAATAAATTATTTAGACAAGTTTCTAAATCATCGACATTTATTTCGTCGAAACATGGTTCATTTAAGAGTTCGTTAATATCTGGAGAGGGTGAATTTTCCTCTTCGGTTATCATTATCATATTTATAGGAATACGAGACAAACAATCGGCATTAGAATTAATTCTACCTGGTTTGTATTCAATTTCGTATTCGTACTCTTCTAATTTTAATCGCCAGCGTAACAGTTTGCTACTGGGATTGGTAACATTCATTAACCATTTTAGTGGTCTATGATCAGTATAAATTTTAAATTTTCTTCCAAAAATATATGGACGGAAGTGTCCAACAGCCCAAACACTGGCTAAAAGTTCTTTTTCAGAGGTACTGTAATTACCTTCTGCATTATTTAAAGTTCTGGACGCATAAGATATTGGTAAATCTTCTCCAATTTTTCCTTGACTCAAAATTGCACCTATTGCATAATTTGAGGCGTCAGTAGTTAGAACGAATTCTTTTGTGAAATCAGGGTATTGTAAGATAGGATATGAAGTTAATTTTTCTTTTAAAGTATCGAAAGCATTTTGCTGTTCGGTTTTCCAATTATATTTTATGTCTTTCTTTAAGAGACTAGTTAAGGGTTTTGTAATTTTACTGAAGTTTTCAATGAATCTTCGGTAATAACCAGCTAAACCTAAGAATGATTTAATTTCTTTAGGATTCCTGGGAATAGGAAATTCAGAGACTGCTTTGATTTTATCTGGATTAGGAGTAACACCTTCGTTAGAAATTAAATGACCTAGATAAGTAACTTCTTTTCTCATGAAATGGCACTTATCTGGTTGAATTTTTAAGTTATTGTCAGCAAGTCTTTGAAATATAGCTGTAAGTTTTTTCGCGTGATCTTCTATAGAATTTGCATATATGACGATGTCGTCTAAATAAACGAAACAATATAATCCTTGTAATCCACTTAATGCGTTATTCATCAGTCTTTGAAAAGTCGCTGGAGCCGT
>JAHDVE020008805.1:0-18324 GCA_022606495.2 Halesus radiatus | reverse complement strand
GAATTTCTTATGTTATTAAACTGTTTACCAAACATTAACATACCATTTGTAAATATCTTAAAATGTGTACAATTATAGATATTGTCAATGTATACCTACCTCTTGATAAACTACAGAAATAGTTTGGCAGGATTCTAATGTGAATAGATACATATAAATCAAATGCTCGTCTGTGGAAATTGTTCACAGAATTTTGCATCTACCGTTGTATGCAAACATATAAATCTCCCTCGCAAAACCGTCACCCCCGCGGTTACATAAAATTCCCATTGAACCTGAATGATTTGAATTCGTGCGCCATTTTATGAACAATGGGGAATGTTTTGAAACTAATGGAAGCACGTACGAAGACGGTTATTACGGAAAATTGCTGAGGGACCCCGTCTACCTCCGCAGGCTCCGTGAGAAAACACCCCCACCCTTAAAATGGATGTCTTGCAGAAATCTGTTCCGACTACTGATAGATGGCTCCCAGAAATATTCCCAGACTGATATCTGTCCATTCCTACGCTGAAGTGGCTTTCGCGGCAGAGGCGCTGGCCAAAATACTAAGTCGGAATTTTTCACCTGTATAATTTAACGGCTGGTCTCGCTTTGTATCAGTATGTATGCAGTAGGTACAACACTTCCATTACAAGACTGTTAATTGATTTTTTTTTGTATTTCTTGTGCATTAACTATGTAACAATTTCTAGACATTTTGTTTTGAAAAGTTTTATCCACTTTGTACAAATTAACTAACAAATGTACATAGTGGATAAAACTCTTCAAAACAAACTGTTAATTGTTATTTTGTTTTATTAGTAGAACTCCATGTATTTTATTTTAAATATAAAGTAAATAATTTTTAATAATGATATTATTAAGTTCTGCAACTAGACTAGACTAGATATTTCTGCATTTATCTAAGTTCAGTCTTAGTTATAAATCACTAACTATAGGTCTTAAACGTACGTCACTAATTATAAATCTCAATCAGTTAGTTTCTAGATCAATAGTTATGAATCTTAGCTGTAAGCCATTAGTAATTAATAATTAATCTGTAATAGATGTAAGTTAGACAGAAGTGATAAGTTAGACACATTATAATTGCTTCAAACGATTTGTAACTTTGTGACATCATTATTACTTAAATAATTAAAAATGTACTTTGTACACAGCACTTTCATTAATATAACTTAAATGAAATATTAATATATTTTAATAAAAGTGGTATGTACAAAGTACATTTTTAATTATTTAATAGATACATTATGTTTTAATGCGCCTTGGAGGTGATTTTAAAACGAAAACGAAGCTTTGGAAATAATCCATTAATCATGTTTGATTTGGTCACAGATTTGCCTTCCTCGTCAAGGTTCGAAACAACCGTTTGTTTGTTTGTTTATTTTTTTAATTCACCTAATATAAATCAAATTTAATAATGATTTCAATTTTTACGTGTGACAACTGTTTCGAAGGATGCGTTCGGAAAGCGAAAAATACAGAAAAAAGTGAGAAAAAAATTTACTTATTTTCTCCAGTCTAAAAGATAGAGGGAACCTATATACAGCTAACGGCAAACGTACAGTATTTGGTAACCAGATCTGAATAGCCAGGTATATACCCATGTTCCTCATCTACATCTCTTTTCCTTCCCCTATCTCTTTAGCCTCACGACATACCACAATTGAAGTAACGCGCAGTCCATAAAGAATGAAAAACTCTGCTTACCCGTCATTTTCGAGATTTCTGAAAAAAAAATTTTTTACTGAAATTTCATGATCGTTCTACTGTAAGAAATTGTTTCTGCTTGGCAATTTTCTAATTCATAGTCGCAATTTGCCTTCAGCGCTTTATCGTCCATACGTTATGTTGTGATGAATAATAATAATCAACAGCTAAAAAGCTGCAGCCTACCCCTTGTAAAGAAGCAATGCATGCCGCTGCTCAATTGATGACGCCAAAGTCCCACGGACTCCAGAAAGTTGGAAGTGGTGTGGCGTGTAAATAGCCACATCGATTAGTGGGCTTTATACCCTGATATTAATTTATAATATAAAAGAAAACAACATGAATATACTCTCTCCAGAATTAACCGTAAGAAATAGCCTCCATACAAAGAAATGTCACCACTAACTTTATCGGCGATCTCCTTTGCATCCAGCAGGTCCAATGAAGATCACAATTGTTAAATCTTTTCAATTTTAAGATCACAGCACAGATTTACTTCGAATTCATAAATAATTGGCTGTCTGTTGATGCGGCAGCAAGGCAATAATATGTTGGAGAGAGAAATACTTGTTTCTTCCATAAGGATGAGTAGAATACTAATTAGTTTTATTCTGACCGTCAATCGTTAGCAAAAGGGCTCGTCCCTGACCTCTGTTGTGCAGTTTGGAAACACCAAACAAAATAAAATGGATTCCAAAGCGTAGAGGCCGAATACGGTCATTTCCGAGATAGAACATGTAAAATACGTTTTTTTTATAAATATAATATAAATATTCTACTACCAATATTAAATATGGCTCTAATATATGAAATAAAATGATGTGGTGCTCAACCAGGAACCAGTTAGGATATATTTACATAAAAAAAAAATTACCAATCTTTCTCCAGTAAAAACCTTGCCTTTTTTTCTGGAAATTTAACATCTTCGAGACACGTCAACCTACATAATATTTGAATTATGTTTACAATAACACATTTAAACTGTTATTAATTTGATTGTTATTACAATGGATTAATATGATTTATTCACAAGTTTTATGATTACCATAGTAAGAAATTTCACTTTCAAATAATTCGGTCGAAAACAACATTCGAATACAATATTTGTTTAATCTGATGTGCGGTTTTGCAACCCGGATAATAATCGTTGCTGAGTCCAGCTTTGATCGTGAGTTATTGTAGTGGTAGGTGGTAAAATGGTTAGTTTGTCCCTACAACTACACAATGTGATGCTGGTTTCTACTTGCTCAGTTATATTATCACTGTTTGATGTGACAATACTATTGTGCCTGCGTTCGCCGCTGTTGACTGGGCAAGAGGTTATGTCACATCGCACATTAACGATTATTGTCCACTATATTTTATAACCATTTATAAGTTTAGTCGACTCAGTATGCTCATGGCGGCGAACCATTGCTTGGATTGATACTCGCATCGTGGTTACTGGGAATAGTGAGAAACACTGCAATATTCAAACCGAAAAGGCTTTTTAATTTTTTAATTTTTATTTTCATAATGTTATTATTAAATTCTGTGATAAGGCTTGGTTCTATTCCAATGGTCAAGAATTCTTTAATTTAAATAGACTTCTCTATTTATTTGTATGCTCTTTTGATGTGGTAATGTAAAATATTAATAAAATACCTTTCAATAATAATATTAGATAGTTTATTTTTTTATTTTTTTTTTTTTAATATTAATCTCTTATTACCGAGGTTTATGTATAGAAGACATTGTGAAACAGTTTTATAATGCCTTCGGAGGGCAAAACAGCTGTCACGCGCAATATAATAAATTCCTAACAGAACTTTTTCTTATAAATAAGCCTTTTACATTGTTATAATTAGAATTTGACTGGAGGTGGGGATGTGGAAAGGAGATGGAAAGGAGGAAGGTTGGGAAAGTGCGGTTATGGGAGACAGTTCATTGGTTTAGACTTACCCCGAGGGTGGTGTCTTGACAGGGAGCTCGGCTCTGGACATTCGACTAGCTCAGTTTCGGTAGGCCAAGAAGCTCCTCAGCAGGGCCGTAGGCCGACGGGCAGTCTTATAATTGGGGTCGGGGACTCTAATACTATGCCAAATGAATCTACTAAATGCTTTCAGACTCAGAATTTATTCAAGGGAAGGTACATACATGGTAAGTTATGCTACAATAATCAAAAGCTAGCCTAACCTCAAATGAAAGTTACGGGTGATTATTCTCTCTGATATTCTCTAAACGGGCATGATAACGGGGATTCGAATAAGTTACAACACATAAGAGGAAATACAAAGTCAGCTTACAGTCATAATCGTGGCGGCAAAAGGATCCTAGTGGAAGTCTCTGGCGCTTAGGACATCAGTACACTGAAGTTAAATTACATTTACGAGAGAGTCACCATGTACCGGTGCTCTGTGGTTATACTAATGCATCTCGCACAGTGGGCGTTAACCCAGCATGCATGATAATATGGCGCTACAATTTGCGGCTACCAAAATGGCTTCTAGCGCGCTCTTTTAGAGACGCAGTTGACTAGATCGTAGACCGCGGACAAGAGGCAGTTATCTGGAAGCCGGGTGAGAAGAAAGTGGCGGGCGCGTGGGCGTGCAAGCTGCCGTTATGGCAAACGTGGCGCTCGCGTCGTTTTTACCGTTGTTGTTGACGAGTAGCTAGGGTATTTCTAGGATCTTTCTGTTGTTACATAACAATACACATAATAACAGTTAAAAGTAATTAAAAAAAATATATATATATTTATTGTATAATATACGCCCTATATGGACTTTTACATATAAAGTTAGTTATAATAAACAGGTGCAAAACACATCACAGTAGGTTCAAAGATAGTATATCGAACAAATACAGGAATAACATAGTGTAAGTACCATTCTAAGTAATAAGTTCAGAGGCGAAAAATCAAAACATACCTCACATTCACTGTTACTTATACTCTAGACACATAATATTACATATTTATTAATAATTATAGAGGATGTATGCAATAATCGTTTGTTTGTAATTGTATTCAGAGCAGTTGAAAATATCTACTATATCTGAATGTTTTACCTACTGTGTGAAGTCGAGGTACCAATGAATATTTGCTAAAGTTCAACAAATTAAACAGGAATAGCATAATATAGATGGCTTAGAGTTAAAATATCATAACGACAACATGGCAATTGTCGGGAAATTAGCAAAGTTGCAAAGAAACAAAAATGTAAAAGGAAGTACATTCATTAAATAATATCATAATGTTATTCAAACAGGAAACCATTTTTTTTTGTATTATCATAACTACAGCGTTTGTTTTGTATTTACAACATTTGAATTCTACGCTATCGAAATGATCTAAGAGCTTAAACGAATACCCCTTTTTTGATTTAATATTGTGAAGAGTTTTTTTTTATTATTACTTCTTATATTTTACCACATATAGTCAATCGTTTATTTTTAAATAATGATGTACGAAATCGTGTAATATCCCTACCCGTGCATATATAGTACATGCATAAATTATTATTCGTATTTCAGTCAAACAATGAATTAAACATTACAAATAATATATTTATTGTAAAAACGAGCTCCACGTTTTACTCACAGTTACGTCATATTTGACGACACCTGATAATAGGCGATGTTTTTGGTTGAAATATATTATTCACCCCGTCACTAGGTATAAAATGGTAATTTATATAACGCTTCCCTCGTGACACTTTGATATTATATGGGCCAAAGTTATAATCCTCCAAAGTAACTAGACAATATTATTTTTTTCTTTAAAGAAAAGTTTTTTTTTATATATTTAGGTTAAAACTAGTATAACCGATCAAAAGCCATCCACTCAAATGATGAAACTCGTAAAATCAAAACAAATGATATTGTTTCCAAATACAGAATGATTCCTTGTTAACCACTCGAGCCGCGTGGTGCTATATTTATAAAAAAATCATCGAAAAGCAGTTGAGCCACGTTGTGTCATTTCTGTCACCAATACTCGTCATAAATGTCGTTCTGTCTCTTTTATTATGATCAGGCATATATTATATGATAACAGTTTTAGAAAGAGAGAACACCAAACTTTCTCTTTGCATTTAAAAGTTTACCATAGACGCTTCTGAATAATTTGAAATAATTCCATGAAGTAAAATTTTGCGTTTAAAAAATATTGATCAGAGTTAGCCAATTTTAAAATGATTATTTTTCATATGAAACGAAAAAAAAAGCGAAGTGACAGTAACTTTTATAAAACATTTGTCTAATGAAATGTTTTTTTTTTAGTTTCGTATAAAATGTTATTTGCGGTTTACAAGAAAAACCATTGAAAAGCTATTTAAAACACTTTATCCGTATTTGCGTTTGTAATATTAAATTTTCATAAACAGTATTTCATTTTGGGATACGTTTTAAATCAACATTTGGAATTGAATCGCAAGCGAGAATGTTTCTAAATACATCTGTAATCTGTTCATAACCGATTTTTTTGTATATTTAATGTAGATGATTCTGTTCCTCAATATAAAGTAAAAAGGTATTTGTGTTTGGTGAGGGAAGTTCGTTTAAATAATAAAATCATATTAAAAGAAGAAAAAAAGGTTTATATTACACCAGAGAACAAGATGATTCAGTTCTGTAAAATTAGTTATCAATTATAATAAAAATAATGATAATTAAAGAAAACACGTGGATTGTATAAAACAGAGAAATAAAATAAAATTATTCTAACAAATAGGGGACTGCTACAGAGGTTTGAGGTAATATTTCATTTAAAGCTGGAATTCATGAACATTTTCTGAAGTTTTTTGATTTGAGGGAAGATTTTTAATGTGTATTATTCCTTGATACACGATATTGCCTGGACCCGAGTGTTTTATTCGATATAAGGAATGATAAGTGATCTGAATTGGTTTCTTCGGAAATACCTTTCCACCAACTAGTCCAATGCACAACTCATATATACAAAATTCTTCAGGGGATTTTTAAAGGTGTGCAGAATAATAATAATAAATGGATTATTTCTATAGCGCCGCTTTCTTGAGAAAATCACCTCAAAGCCGCTTTACAACATAATTTATCTAACCTATACCTTATCACTTAGACTTATATATAATAATTTACATCTTAGATTTATTACTAATGGCTTACAACTAAGATTTATAAATAGGAAATACCTAATTCAGACTTATAATTAGTGACTTACATCTAAGACTTATATAGATAGCGACTTACAACTTAAACCTGTAGCTAGTGACTTAAAACTAGTGATAGAGGCTTACAACTAACATATTTACATTTTAGAATAAATTATGTGCAAAATGTTACTATTTACCAAATCAGAAAATAACCTGATATTGAACAGCATTGGGGCAAGTATGTATATGATACATTACAGCTACATTTGTATGCCTCTGATCAGTTTGAAGATAATATACGAGTACATACATATTTATCATATTCTACATGTTAATAAAGATAGTAATGCTATACGATTAAATTAAAAAAATGTTATGAGCACCAAAAGGAGAAGGAAGTTGTTACCTATATTAATATTATGTAAATGTTTTATTGTTTTATGACATGAGTAAAGAGTATATTTTTTTTAATTTTATTACTTTATTTGGTTGATGGGTCTACCGGCATATACAAGATCCCTCCCTTTTTATTGACAGAACTTAGTTATAGTGCAGAAAATCTGATTGTTTATCCAATTTCGTCACGAATCCTTTATTTCCGTTACTAGCTATAACTTGAACTTTTTTTTTAAGATTCCTTTTTTTTTTTAACAAGCGATACCTCGGACGAAGCTATATAGTATGTTGAGATTTAGTAGAGAATCAAACAATAAATTCTCTATGTTTGTATGATTACATTGTTGAACCATAAACTGATATATTTTTATTAATTGATAAACTAAAGTTTTTAAGACAAGATTTTTGTGCATAGCGCAAAGGGTAACAATTATTTTTATAAACAATAATTATTAGCCTCTCATACTAATAAAGTTGGTTGTTTACGGGTGAAATATAATAAAAACAGTAATTATTGAATGAAACACTAGTATATATTGATTAACTTGGCGGGTTTGCGATAAGCCGACGTAGCTCAACGGTAGAGCATCTGACCGGCAATCAGAAAGGTGCAAGTTCGAGTCCTGTCGGCGACATTTATCTTTTCTCGGAAAGGTTTTTTCAATTTGGATGAGTGTTTCAGGCTAAAAATTATTGTTTACAAAAATAATTGTTACCCTTTGCGCTATGCACAAAAATCTTGTCTTCAAAACTTTGGTTTATCAATTAATAAATATTTGACAAGTCAAAGCAATTTTCACCAATAAAATTTAGACATAATTTGTCTCGACGCCATCTATTTGAGGGATTTAGCCGTTACAAGCCTTTCTCATACTAATAAAGTTGGTTGTTTACAGGTGAAAATATAATAAAAACAGTAATTATTGAATGAAACACTAGTATATATTGATTAACTTGGCGGGTTTGCGATAAGCCGACGTAGCTCAACGGTAGAGCATCTGACCGGACATTAGAAGGGTGCAGGTTCGAGTCCTGCCGGCGACATTTATCTTTGCTCGGAAGGTTTTTTCAATTTGGATGAGTGTTTCAGGCTAATAATTATAGTTTATAAAAATAATTGTTACCCTTTGCGCTATGCACAAAAATCTTGTCTTAAGTTTTTAAGAACTTTAGTTTATCAATTAATAAATATTTGACAAGTCAAAGCAATTTTTCACCAATAAAAATGTAGACATAATTTGTCTCGACGCCATCTATTTGAGGGATTTAGCCGTTACAAGCCTTTCTCATACTAATAAAGTTGGTTGTTTACAGGTGAAAATATAATAAAAACAGTAATTATTGAATGAAACACTAGTATATATTGATTAACTTGGCGGGTTTGCGATAAGCCGACGTAGCTCAACGGTAGAGCATCTGACCGGCAATCAGAATGGTGCAGGTTCGAGTCCTGTCGGCGACATTTATCTTTTCTCGGAAAGGTTTTTTTCAATTTGGATGAGTGTTTCAGGCTAATAATTATTGTTTATAAAAATAATTGATATATTTTTAACAAATATTTAATTAACAGGACAACTATGCCTCTATGTGAAATATTTAGATTTGGTTATTAATAAGGTTTAGTACTTCCAGACAGTTGGAACTGTGCTGTGGGCAACAACAACACAAATAAAGCAATATAAAAATCACAAACAATATTCTTTCCCCAAAAGTGTAATATTTTACCATATTTATTTGATAAACAACTTTCATATTGTAACCGATAGAATCCACTTCATAAATATTGATTGCACCCCACAGAAACACAGCATCCCCTGATTGGTTTCTTATCCAAATAATTTATCCATCTCGTCGTCTCTGCGTGGTTTTCTATCTCCCATTCATCTTGATTGCGGCCAGAGTTGACGTCCCTAGTTCCCAGCGCGGGTCGAGTGTCACATCTGTGCCAACTTTTGTTTGGACAATGTCTCAAAACAAAAACAAACTTAATAATGGAAGTAGCATGTTGGGGGATTCTCGAGTGTGGGATTACATCATTATGTAATCGATATTATAGGAGCTTTCGTGCATAAGCATTCTCGATATAATTCAACGGCGATACCATTTTCAAGGCTAGGGAAAAAGGGTATCTGCTCGACTACAAATCGAGTTTTTAACCTATTATCCAGTTGACTGACCATCCTTAAAAATATGACTTCACTTCAAATAAATGGGTAGCTGATATTTAAAGCGCGTTCAAAGTTCAAATGCGGCGCTTCATCGTTGGTATAGTTAAACCCGCCTTAAGCATGGTTTAAGACCATTGTAACCATACCTACGCTGTTGAAATAAACTTGTACTACCGTTACTACTCTCAGTGGGACATTAATTTCTCTGACATGGGGAATTTTGTAAAGGGGAAAATAAGGGGATAGGGAAGAGAAAGATTTAGAAGTACCTAATTATTCGGGCGTAGTCACATTCCACAGTTAAAGCCATTTCAAGTAACGTTTCATTTGTCTGTGAGTGGATACTAAGAGAATCGTCCACTCTGGAACTTGGTGCAAATATACGTGTCGGTAAAATCTCGAACGGTGAAATGTGTCCTCACAACATTATTTCCATCACGAGTTACGGAACCTTGAAATATTCATTTATATCTCAAAAAATATGTCAATATGCCATATGTAACAATTGCTTGTATCATAATTTTCAAACATTCAACACAAAAAAAAATATGGGAGAAGAAACACACACTATAAACACACATATTAGAAACACTAGATCTCAGAGTCTAAATTATATCCACCAAACAACCACAAACCCAACATTCGGACAAAAAAGCGTCATATAAGTACTATGGTACTAAACTCTACAACAAAATCCCACCTTTCTTCAAAAATTAGAACAATAATATATGTAAAAATCAAATAATCATTCGAAAGATGTGTTATTACTTTGTGGCGTTATTATTCATGCAATTTTTACGAATAACTTTGTTTACACCACTTTTTTTAATAAACAAATATCGTCATATTTCGGAAGCAAAGCTTATTTTTATATTGTTTATCCTGATGGGTGAAGCTTCTTGCTTCTGAAACATGTCGATATTTATATATTAAAAACGGTGGTGTAAACAATTTTATTTTTTATTGTTTATTAAATCAAATAAAATGCTGGATACGTAACGTAGGGAGATCTGAAATAGAAAATATATCAACATCGAAAACACTCAACTACACTTAAAACACCTCACTTTTTTTGTTTATTTTTTTACTTATTAATTAATTTTTTGATACATACATTCACACAAACAAGATACGAGTACATAGGTTATAAACATAAACCTGCGTATAACGTACGAGTACATAATGCAAAAATTCCCACATAAGCAAGGCCAGTGCGTGGGCATACCTGGTATCAGTTAGTGGCAGTATATAGGTATATTTGTGTTAATACATGGATTTTAAAAATAAGTTAATTAAAAATTACAAGTTAAAGAAAAGAAAATCTTACAGTTTTTGTTTCCAGCTATCATATAAAATTAATATTATTTAATTTCATATTTAGTAAATTAAATCCTCAGCATGAGAAATCCCAATGAGGATATCATTATTTACTTATTTATTATTTAAAAAAGAGATAATAAAAAATTATTATTATTATTATAGAATGACATTTTTATTGTTTTTCGGGTTAATTATTTCTAACGAGCATCAATTTTTGCCCATTTGTCTCTTTTAATTATGGAAAAATTATATGAAGTCTCTAATCAACAACGAAGCCAGGGGTGATTTCAATTTTGTTCTGCTATTTAAAAGTTTTAAAAGCAATTCATTTTTGGTAGGTATTACCTTTAGGAATTTATTGAAAATTCGAGGTCCATGTCAATTTGATATGAGTTTTCAAACATCTTTCACCGCCCACCTGTTATATTAAATTATTCGAGGAACTCAACAAACGTTGTTTGTATGTAACAGTAGCTACCTAGTGGTAAAAAAATTCCCGCATTCCATTTTGTGAAAAATGTATTTTGTTTTACTTCATTTACATGGAACCAGCACATTGTTTCGTCGGATCAAATTTGTACGTAATTTTTCAGAAAAACACATTTTTTGTTTGGTTAAATATAGAATTTCATTTTGCGCCATTGTTCAAAAGAGGAAATCGTAAAAATGGTTGAATTTGTTGAAAATGTTTACAATTGACCCCCTAAAATGAGCTTTCAATTTCGTTATTCAAATTTCTCATTAATAAAACGTAATTCGCCCGGTCCAGCGCCAGCGTTTGAGCCGGGTGGCTGGTGGCTGGTAATGCCCCCGTAACAAGGACAAACGAGTCGGTAGCAGTAATGCTAACCGCAGGGGACGCCCGGAGAGGAACGGGGTACCAGGAGCGCAGAAGTACGCAAGGACATCAGTTATCCATTACAGCAAGTTGGACTGAAGTTGGGCAGAGCTGCGCACAATGGACGATATGCTTTATAGGAACAAACTACTCACATAAACAGCGCAAACACACACAGATGATTGTGCCGGAGTCCGGAGACCGCTGACCACGGGAATGCCGGGTATTTGAATTAATACTTTATGGATGTTGGATGTTGAAAACTATCGCTGAGGAGGGTCGAAGGATGGGCTCACGGACTGATGGGCGGACATGAGAAACTTCCAATAGTGTACCTACGTCATCTGTTGTGATTTCTCATATAATAATGTTGACTCTTCTCCTATTTCCTCTTTCACACAATTAGACTGCTTGAATCCAAAGAAAAAAGCTACATGATGATAATGGTTTTCTCATAAATTTTAGGAGAATATAATACATGGCAAACAAATTTGAAAAATATTGCGGCGTTGAATGGGGATCGTAAGGAGAAGGGAAAGAAGATAGTTGCGAAGTACCTGACTGTTAATATCACATTACCAAAAAGACATTCTGAAAGGAGTTTTCTCACCAGAACGAAAATTCCACTATTGTAAATTGTAACAAAAAATTAACCAAATTTTTGTCTTCTCAATTCGCTGTGGGAAAAATCCCAAAGAAATACAATTATTATTTTGTACCCACGCCGGGTTTTGAACCTATGATCGTTGGAGTAGATTAGCGCACAGCCTTAATCGCAGATTTGAAAGAAAATATGAATTCGAAGGAAGCTTTTCTTTTACATGCCATTCAGAAAGACTTCGTATTTAATGAAGCTGTGATTTAGTATTCTTCTATATATACTTCACGCAATTTTAAACAAAACTTTAACTAGTAGGGTTGGAACTACCCTCCATTCTTTAATTTAACTTATTTATCAAGCGATGTGCCTTAAATAAATTTAATATAAAATGTGATATGTCAGCTTTTTATAGCGCTGTTTAGTAATAAAACGGCGGTTTAGACTTTAATAAACATTGTAGGTAAAAAGATTTTTTTCTTCTGAAATTTCAAAGTTGCTTTCGAACCTCAAACCAAATGGAAATTCGTTATAAGTATCCAGTACATTAAAAGCTATTTTTGCAAATTTTGAAGCATTCGTACGATAGAGTTCAACCAGTTTATTACATTTTATGTATCAGACCTGGCCGACCTGAGCATGAGTTGCATCGGAGTAAAGTTTTTTTCCTCACGCGGAGATCAGTCAAGTATGATGGTGTCAGCCCGTTAAGTATTTTATACACCATAAGATAAATTTCAAATTGAACTCTTTCTGTGACTCGAAGGTAGTGTAGGCAATCACGTAGAAGAGGAGTGATATGACATTATTTGGTAGCACCACATATAGTATGAGCTGCTCTAATGAACAATTTGTTTGTTCAAATGTACATTAGGCAGACCAGCATACAAACTATTGCAGTACTCCAATTTCGAGACTACAACGGCATTTACCAGAATCATTTGCAGAATCTATTGAGAGATCTTCTTTTGGATTTAAATTGTCTTAGATAAAATACACTAGATATTATCGTATTGCCATGTCGAGTACTCATTGGAACAATATTTTGGCCCAAGTAAATGCCAAAAAAACCAATTTTAAGAGAATAATATCTACTACAGACTATTGAAGTATTATAAAATAAATGCTGTCTTGCGGATGACACAAACCATATAAATTCATTTTGGGTTGCATTCAGCTTCAACCTATTTTTACATACCCAGTTTGACACCTAATCAATACAGTGTACCACAGATGACCTGCAATCATCCACATCGCAGAGATCATAAAATTTAAAAAGAAAATAATCATCGTCATAGCTGTGACAAATTAGTACACGTAAAGAAATCAATTGTTCCAGATCACTGACGTACATTAGTATAATATAAATAGAAGAGAATCCAGTGCTGATCCCTGTGGTATACCACAAATTTGGAAGATTTATTAAACGTGAAAGCTACTGTCTTAATATCTCTCAGCCAAATAGGAGCTTATCCACTGTAGTCCAGAGTTGTCAACACTGTATTTATTTTTCAATTTATTAATAATAATTTTATTATTTCTTTTTCGAAAGTAGAACTTATGTTCAGTATTGGAACTAGAACTGTTTACCGTCTTTTACCGCGTTAGTTTGTCTAATTGCAAAGCTTGCTGCTGACCACTCACAAGCAGCACCAAGCGTATATATAGTTGTGTGGAATGTATGCATTCTCCATGCCACGCAAACGTAAGCTTAACACGTAACGTTCAACTAAAAGTACAATAATTGAGCTCCGCTCAGAAGATTTTAGTTTTGCAACAAAATTATGAAAACTTTTCACGTCCAACACTTTTCCACGCAAAACTAACGGAGCATATAATATTATGTACGTAAAAAAGTCCTATACGTGTTATTACAAAAAAACTTTTATGGAAAATCCATTGGCATTTTAAAAAGCATCAAATTACATGTACTATAAAACTATGTATATAATCAGAAAAAAATAATAGAGTCTTTGGAAAAAAAATAAGATACAACAAGACGCTCTTAAAATCATGTACCATTTAACAATTTTTTTAACATTTTCCGAGTTCAAACGTAATAGTGCTCAGTTTTCTTTTTGGTTTTTGTTACATAACATTAGTCTCCAAAAAAATACTCAATTGTGTATACTTGTAAAAACAAGGTTGTGTTTTTCGTGCTTGCATGAGAAACATAAAATTTAAATGGGAATATTTTCATTTACCAAATTCTGGTCACCTCAAAACGTAAGCATTTCCGTCGGTTCCGTTTGCCGTAATACAATGTGGATTAAGGACAGTGAATGCTGCGAACTTGTTCGCAATTCTACCAATCCTGCGATGGTACCAACACCATCAGCTTACTACGAGTGGGACAGTTTGTGATCCGGTTCAGTAAAGTCGATTCAACTCTGCCGGTTCATGAAAACGTCTTTTGAGAATATAATTAGTATAATATTGCATAAGTCGAACAAACGATCTAGAACTATACTTTTGCTAAAAGGTTTTACAGTAATAAGCTTTCCAAGAAATTATGTACGTTAAATGAAAACATTCACTTTTTTTTAAAATCATTGAAGATAATCTATCAATGTCCTGGATAGACCATGAGGACCTCAGTTAGGGTCCCTGTTGCTACCGTCATCTTTTTCTTTTCTCTGTCTTTTCGCTTTGATGTTTCATTTTTAAAGTGGTGGAAATATTTAGACAATGATGTTCAATGATTAAAAATATATTTCAATGAGGTTCATAGGTTTATATCGGAATAATAGAAGAGAATGTATGAGGCGTTGTATGAATGTGAATGAAGCAAGAAATGTATGCCAAGATCGAGTTGTTTGGCGGTCCGTCCTCTCTACTTACCCCTGCGGTGAAACGGCGTGATGGTTAGTTAGTTATTTAGTTGGTTTATAAGCTTCAATAAGTTATTCCATAAATGAATATATATATATATATATAGTATTCTTACTTCGTGTACCATTATTTACCAAATTTTTGGCTTTATGATGATTTTTATTCATTGTTGTATCATATAATATTGTTGAACTAAACTCCTTCTGACAAGCTAATTGCAGTGGCTTATCGGGTACAAGTTCCCATTGTATGTATATATATATTACAGTATTTAACTCTTAACAAATTACTCCATTAATGTACACTTTTCTTCCACCCACAAGCAAATACTTCTAATGGAAGAATGGTATAATTTTAGTCTAATCTGTATATAAAATATTTTTCCTGTAAAACATAATTTACATGTATTTATAATTTATTCAAACTATTGGTATTCACTTTGTGGCGTCATTATTAATAAACGTATTAAAAAAATATACTTAGTATTCACCACTTTGTAAATATACATTGATATCTACATGTTTCGAAAGCTATGCTTTCACCATTAGGAATGTAAGAATACTATATCAGAATTTATATATTCCTGATGGTAAAAGGATCGCATTCGAAACATGTAGATAGATACCAATGTATATTTATAAAGTGCTGTATATTAAGATTATTTTTAATTCATTTATCAAATGTATTTTTTTATAATTAAACAAACAAAAAAAAAACAATTTTTACAGCGAGAAAAATCATTTATGAATTTCCTAAAACTGGGATGGTTCCGCAGGGCAGAACTATTAACTAAAGATAAAAGGCCAGAGTAAAAGGTCCAGGACGCTCCAATAGCGTTGTAGAGCCAATGAATGGTGATGACGATAAGTAGGTAAGGACGTATTTTATCACATAATATTTACAAAACATGTGTTTTTAATAAAAACTATTAACTAAAGATAAAAGACCAGAGTAAAAGGTCCAGGACGCTCCAATAGCGTTGTAGAGCCAATGAATGGTGATGACGATAAGTAGGTACGGACGTATTTTATCACATAATATGTACAAAACATGTGTTTTTAATAAAAACTATTAACTAAAGATAAAAGGCCAGAGTAAAAGGTCCAAGACGCTCCAATAGCGTTGTAGAGCCAATGAATGGTGATGACGATAAGTAGGTACGGACGTACTTTATCACATAATATGTACAAAACATGTGCTTTTAATAAAAAAACATCAATTAAAGATTAAAAGACATGAGAAGGGGGTTATTATAGATTTTTTTATAAAGAAAATTGACATTTTCATCCGTTTCAGCAAAGTGCTTAACCGATTCGTTCTGAAGTGGCCGAGCGCCGAACCGGCCAAATGTTGACACGATTGTACTACAAAATACTAGAACGTGAATGGTCCTAGAGTCGGCTCAATGGTATGTGCGGGAAACTTGTCGGCAGCTTTGTAAACGCTCCGGATAAAATATAGCCTTTGTATTCCGAGTTAGGGGTTAGCTTTGGGGAATAGACACACACTCCTACTTAGTACCGCGCCGCAGGGTAACGTTAATCAACTTAATTCACTTCTTTATGTGATCCAATGCTGTTAGGCGGCTGTTATGGCGGATTGTCTGAGCTCTCGGCTTTCTGTGGGACGAACAGACGAGGTTTGCAGATAACCTCCTCCAAATTAAACTTCAAAATTTAAATAACAAAAACAAGGTTAATTGCTTTTAGATCATTACAAGAAGACATAACTTACTGATTAGTACACCAGGGGATAAGGGAGATTATAGGTCACAGGACTCTCCAGTCGCACATTTCCTGATTCATCAACTCTGATACTCACTTTTCTGTTATTCCTGATATTCCCTGACGTTTTCGACGTTCGCTTTACATCTTCAAACCATATATGTAAATATATAAACCATATTTTTAATTTTATTTATTACGTCTTGCATGCTTTCAGAATTTCGTCATTCATAATTTGGTTATGCATGGTTTATCACACATTCAGGGATCTCATTTCTAAAACATTCTGCCTGCTGTCGACCCTTCTGCAGAGGTTCTTTCCGATGTGTGATAAAGTTAAAGTTACTTGTTTTCAAGTTTAATTTAATTAAATTTAAATTTTTAATAAATTTATTATTTCCATATTTTTTCAAGGTTTAGTCCTCCCCTCCATTATTCGGACTCTCATAGAGATTTTGCCTAATTATTGAAGATAATTTTATTGTTTTCAAGATTAATTTATATAACACCGATATAATTATAATTAAATTTTTACGATAACTGTGAGAATTTTATTTATAAAAAAGATATGCTAGGAAACTATTTTTAGCTTTTTCACCTTCCGAAGGCATTATCAAACTGTGGTGAATATTTAATTTAATTTTCAATCTTTAATTTTTAATTATTTTATTGAATTATTAAAACCTTATTTTAATGTTCAATTATTTCATGCGACTGATATCTTTTATTTTTCTGTTGTTTTTTTTATGAGTTTCGTGTTTCATTTAGGTTACGTTAATATTATCTTCTTCAATGATTAAATATTTCATTTAATTTTGTTTTAAAAAAGGACACAAAATTACCTGAACTTTGAATTCCTCCTAATATCATCATTTTGCAAGAAAAATATTTTTATTCTTGAAAACAATGTTTTTTATAACGATATTATGTTGATAACTGTATTTATTGTTTATCCTGTTGAAATAAATACACCCTAAATGAATCGATATTTTTCACCATATCGGAAGTTAGTTCTATCGCGTATAATCGTAATGTAGCAAATGACAACGAATTACGAAGATCTACAAATTTTACATAGAAACAAATGACGGCCTCTGTGGTTGAATGAATACGATGCTCGGCTACTAATCCGAAGGTCGCGGGTTCAAATCCCGGCGTGCGCAAGTAAATTTTATTTGTTTAATTTGTGATATTTCAGAATTTATTAATTTAAATTAATATATAGCACATTAGAAATGTTCCAAAGAGAGCACGTTCCAAAGCTGTAGATACTTTCAGTATCGCCCTGCTGAAAGACCACCATTCAGAATCGAAACGTTTGATGACCAGATCTGAATAGCCAGGTACTTCCCCACCTACCTCTTCTTTATCTCCTCTCACAACCTCACAACATACCCTAATCGGGGATGCCACAGTCTCACCGTCTCCAGACGGTTGGGAGCAGTTGGGACTCTTGTGCGGTATTAACATAAAAATTGCCTATTGCAGGGTTAAATCTGTCTAAAATAAATGTGGAAATCAGTTGTATAGGTTGTTTTAATCACAAATAAATTATCTTGAAAAGGATTTCCACGACGAATTATTTTCGAAATTGGAATTAATATTATGCGTACTTTAGTATTTT
>JAHDVE020008804.1:0-81604 GCA_022606495.2 Halesus radiatus | reverse complement strand
TGCTTGTGGCATGATGGGGGATTTAGGCTAGCATAGGAATTAAACCCATGTCACGGGTGCTAGGTTAATCAGAGACATTCGCCAACTCAGCCAAGCTTGAGACAACAAACACTTTTTAAATATGATTCAATGCCATGATAATACAAATATAAAACATAACTACAATCAGAACGTTCACCAACATAATACACGACAACACCACAAACTATACATATCAAAAACACACTCGACAAAGTATTTATTGAAAACATTGAAATACATTGCCTACACCAACTATTTATTATTATATTTTTTTTCCACCATCTCTAGACTCAAAGTCACTGAAAACTGGTATAAACCACCATAAATTACTAATTATAATCATAACCGAATGGTATTCGAGAAAACATTTAAAACCACGTCAATTTACGGGACAAAGCAAACAAAGCACAGTCAATAAGTTTATTCATCAAAGGTAAATTATTATTCTATTCAAACTTTACAATATAAATCCTGTCAAACTAAAATATCCACCATACCATAGATTACAGATTACAGAAACAATTGGAGATATGGCGTGGAAGCGTACCGAATTTCACCGAGCTACGACCAAACTGAACGGACTATCACAGCAGCTATGCAATGAAAATTATGCGTTTGGCATATAGGTAGAAATAACTGCATTGTTACAATATGCAGTAGGCAGTGGCGGGGAGTCCATATGCGCTGTTCGGCCTCCCTTGGCGATGCAGCGTCTCGCATGGGTTCGCTTCTTTGATGCGCCACAGAGTAGCCGGGACGAGTCGATCGGAAAACGCATTTGTATGTTAACCTTTTATTTATTTATTTTTATATTCTATTTCCACATCATTCAATTTATTAAGATGTGTTATTTTATACGGCACATAGAGTATTGCTCTCACCGCTATGTTCAGCTGGAATAAACACAGTATTATTATTTTTATAAAGGCTGAAAAGCTGTGCCTACCCTAAGAAAAACAACAAATCATAAAAAATCTAAATATATATATTTTTTTTATTTTTTTAGTAATGCGACAAATGTCTAGAACTTGTAGCTCATTTATTCAGTTGGCCACAATAATCAGCGAAAAATGATAATTAAACGATCATGTTTGATTATTCAATGCACAATTCACATAGCCTACCTATGGTAATAGAGCAACGCACGCCACTGGCAGTATGTGACCGGATAATTCGACACAAGTATGAATCGGAACACTTTTTACAATTGATATAAAGACAATAAGCCCTTGAGGTGATTTTTCACAAAAACGGCGTTATAAAAATCATCCGATTATTATTATTAATAAGTATGAAAAAAAAACTAGCCTGAAAACCTAATATAACCTTACCTAATTAACCTTTTTTTATTAAATAATTTTTTTTTTTTTAAAGTATTATTTATGTTATGTAAGTTTTTTTACGAACTTTTAATGTCTTTACGCACTTTTTTAAATGTACTCGTATGCCTTTGTTGAATTATTTTGGAACCTCACAGTATTATGTAAGACACTTTTATATAAAGTTTCATACTGCTTACTACGCGGTTCATGAAAGATCTCCGTTCTTTCTTTTATTTTATTAAAACACGCGATTGTCAGTTGATATTTAAACTGTAATTGTTCACTGTTCATTCTTCACCTCAATTCACTGACGTCATAATTAATAGACTTGCCATAAGTACGAATTCGACGACTGGAGCCAAAGGTCACGGGGGACCCATTTTGTCAACAGCTTTGGTTCACTGTCGTCCACATTTGTTTCGTGTGATTTTGAGTGCGGTAAGCAAAATACAAAACATTTATAAAAAGGGTCGAACTAAATACTAGAACAAATTATTCGATTTTTGTAAACAAGCCGAACATTTTTACTTGGTTGCTGTTTTACTTAAATTGGTGGGACGCCTAAGGCATCTCTATGTATTACTTGCTCTGTGACTTAATTATTAACGGTTCTAATCTACTAATAAACGCAGTTTTTCTTCAACTCGATTACATTCTCCTCAGTTGGGTTGTCGCATCAATTTTATAACAAGTACTTACAACTTACTACACTAATTAAATTAGCGGATAAAAACCTCATCTTGTCAACGCCGGCCGTGTTGACATAATTTACTTTCAAAATTGTTCGGTCGCTCTTGCATAGGAACTCCAGTGAAAAATATAATGGCTTTAAAAATACATATCCATATAGATCAACAAACGTCGATTCTGAATGTGTAACTTTTATTACGTAGAATTTATAAATCGTTATTTAAAAGGGAATAAAAATCGTCCCATAAAAACACCTTGTTATGTTGGTACCATTACATTTGGAATATCTGACGTCACTTGCGTATTCTATTTTTGGATTAGTATGGACATTTTTATTTTTCGATTATGTTTTGTATTTTTAAAATGTATTTTTTTTAACTTTGGCGAAATTTAAACTTAATTTGGGTGGCTTTAACAATATAATTGTTCAATATAAATTTAAAAAAAAACTGTTATTAATGTAAATAATTAGGGTATTCATGAGCAAACCAATGCTCAATACTATTATTATTCTTTGAGTTAAAGTTTCTAAAAAGGTACATACTTTTATTACTTACGTTTAGTTATGGTTTACCATGAATATAATATAAAATTATGTGCGGTAAAGCTCATCCTTGTTTTTACATTTGACATTCAAACCTCAAAACCAACTGTCCATAGATTTTGAGCCTTTTGGCGGGCATTGAAAAATTGAAAATTATTTTAACTATGATAACTAACTTTAGAAAAAAAGGTAGTGTGTGAAGGGTCTTGAGAGTAGGAAGGGGTAAACCTGGGTCTTGAAGAGACACATTTTATAGGAGGTAAGAAACATAGAGGCCGGCAGATCATTCCACAACCGACCTGTTGAACACAAAAACGAGTCGTAAAAGCGACTCGTTCTCATGTAATAAATTTCAAACCTTGGTTTGGTTGGTCGCGCATTTGGCGTGTTTCCCGACTGTGCACCGGTGCAGAAGATATCAATGATATTAGTTCATCAGAGCATCTTCCAAAGAGATGCCGGTAGAACTAGGATAGCATTCCCACCTGACGTCTATGCTCCAAATATTGCAATCCGTTTAAGATAGGAGAATCTATCAAACGGACAGCGATTTTTCACACAGAGTTTTTTTCAGATATTTTGGGGCTTCCAAACAGAGGTGACTTCCAAATTCTACAGTGAAGCACACTTGCGATTTGTACAGGATCAGCAGATGTGTACAGGCCCTATACAGTACGCTCAGCTTCCGAGAGACTAAATTTACTGTGACTTTGATGAAGCCCCCATAACATAAATACTATCATGTTTGTGGAGCTCCTTTCAAAATCAAAGGAAATAGATGTATAAAATTTTCTACATTCTCTAAATATGAGAAACTGTCATATAATGCAACAGTTATAAATTTAATTGATGGAGTTTTGTAAGTTAACGTGAACTTTCCGAAAGTCTGTAAAACTTTCAACTTTTCCAAGTTTCCGGAAAGCTCGGAAGACCTGAGCTGGTTTAATTAACTTAAATTATGAAGTTATTTCTGTATGGCCGTAACGAGAAAGACGTCCTCTAAACTTAGGAGGTATTAGAAAGAAATAATCGATAATTAAAAAAGTTACAGCGATGACTGGGGTATTAATTGATTGTGGTATTATTCTGTACTTTGACGGGTTATTTATATAACGGTTAGTCAAACTGTAATGCCGTAAAAACATTGAGGTGTAATATAACAATAACATAATATGTGCTCGTTTATAATAGAAAGAAAATTAGAAATTAGAAATTCCGCAGACGTACTGCTTTTACAAAAAATTGCCACCTCTGTGATTCCCCTGAATTACTTGAACGAATTCAATTGAGAGTGCCTAACAGAAACACCAGACGAAACCAGACACTAAACACTAACTCAAAACAAAACACCTTTCTTCGCTGCGCTTCACACGTTTTTAACACTTCATATAGTGATTTCGACTTATTCAACTCAGCCCCTTATAATTTCAAACCTAAAATCAATAAATAACATTCACACAATACATATTACTCTACAGAGACTAGATCCTTTCCCTTCCCCTTCCTTCCATCATCCTAACCTCATAGGCTAACCTTGTAACTTTTATCTTTTAATTGAATCCCCCCTCCCCCTTTTCCTTTTAAAAAAACCTCCACACAGCATCCCAAACGATGACCTTCGGTGTGGCGTTAAGGTAAAAAAAATCTCCACGGCAGACGTTACGCGTCCATCTCTTATTGTTTCTATTATCTATGGGTAGATACAAAGCATTTATGACGAGAAAAAAAATCATTTTTTCGTTTAAATTGTATCATTAAGAAAATTTTAAAACAAATTGCCTGTCTTTATTGTAAGAAACATTTTTGAAATTTTCACATTTTCCGAATCCTTACGACGACAAATAAAGCAGGTCTACTGAAAGGGAAAATTAAATTCGGATGGTGATTGCTGGTCGTTTAGAAGTTTCGTCCTCCGTGACGGGAGTTATTAATGATAGAGGACAATAATCAATCTTTCTTGTCCCCCCCATAGCGAGAACACGTAACTTGAACAGTACGCTGGAAATAAATAAATCATAATATTTTAGTCCATACTCTCTGCTTAATATTTCTGTAAAACGGCAGAATTATGATTAGATAGATTTATTTTAATTCGGGATAACAGAATGTAGTCAATTCTATTTTTACATACCTTGAAATAAAACAACGGTTTACAGAGCGGAAGTGTATTATTCTAACCTTCCTAATGATTCAGTTCGTGCCGATAGTTTTTATAATTTACGCAGTGGTCGTGAACGGCATTTGCGCAGTGTTACAGTGCACACACAGTCAGCAAGCAAGGGAGCGGAGAGGAGCGCACGGACGGGCAAGGACTCACGCACACATCAAAATATCCTTGTAACTATGCACCACACTCTCAAAATTGCCGTCACGGTTTTACAGGGAACTAGGTGTCAAAACGCTAAATTAAAAGCGTCTTCATATAAACACATACATTTTGCTTTCCTGTTATGCCATCCGTGTAAAGCGCCCAATGGAGATAAAACGAGATGGAATTTCAAGTAAAGAAAGTGATTTTTTACCAAACATTCGAAAACAGGTGCGTTTATTGTCTGACAGCGTTATATTCATCATACAAAGGAATCTCATATTTTTTTATGCATATATTTTTTATCGGTTTCATAAGGATCGTATGCACTGTATGAAAATAGAAGTAATATATTTCTTTAAATCATTTCGTTTACGTCATTTTTATTTTTACGTGTATTGGCTACCGGGTTTCGCTACTACCGCATGTTTCAGTATTGTTTTACAAATAGATGAATTAAAATTTATAAAAATTATAAATAGTGTTATTAATAATCAAGTTGTTTTTTTTTAAATATGTATCCCTTAAATTTATTTTCATATTAAAAACTGTATTTATATTAATGAAAATAAAACAATAACTTTGTTTATAACCACGACAATTTTATTTAATTTTATTACGACCGACCGGTTTCGCTTAACATAAGCATCTTCAGGGTACAAAAATTAAACTGATCAAAAATACATAGTGTGTGTTTATATATACAAAATAGAATAAGACAGAACATAACATAGAACAAAGAAAAAATGAGATAGCATGAAATAGATATCTGACATAATAACCGAGCGAAAGAGACAGAAGTGTACATAACGCAATACCAAGGAATACACGCGGTATTTGCGTATGTGCCGCTGCATCATGTCGAATATGCTCATTTTCTTTGTTCTATGTTATGTTCTGGACGTATACGACACGATCAGTTGCCTGTGACCGAAGGCCGATCGATCATAAGTAAAATTGTCATTAAAGTTAATGTTTATTTTCATTAAATATCTAACAAGTGACATACAAAATATGTATTTATATTAATATTAATCTATTTTTTATCTGTGTTAATAAAAAAATAATTTCTCATTTAAATCTCTAATATAAATTAATTATTTTATATTTTTAGTTAATTACTTACCTACTTATGGTACATCACTTATTTGTAACTTTTTATTTTTGTTTACAATTTGTCTATTTGCTTATTATATGTCTCTTTGCTTATTATTTGTCTATTTGCTTATTATTTGTCTATACTTGTCATAATTATTCTTAGTATATTATTTATCCTGATGAGGGGAGCTTTGCTTCTGAAACATGTAGATATTTATAAATTTAAAAATAGTGGTGAATGCAAAGATATTTTATTAATTTACCATACAATAATTATTTAGTCGTCCGGGTTTTTTAATGAGATAATATTTTTTTTAATTAACTTATGGAAACGGGAGACCGTCAGATATCGACCAAAAACGTTTCTGTGGCTTGACATTATAATGTAAATGAAATTTTTTTTCGTTTTAAACCACTTTATTTTATTTATATTAATGCATTATCGACCTGTTTCGGTTGAGCTCAACCTTCATCGGGAATGTACACATATAAACAGTTTATATGTGTACATTCCTGATGTTTTAGTAAATGAAACAAAGTCTCTTGAAACCAAAATAAAATTATTTATTGTATTGTTATTTATTTTTATATAATATAACTTATGGAAAGTATTGCATTGCACTACCCCTGCGCACCTTCTGGATTAGTGAACAATTATTATCGTTAATGAGAACATCTCACAAAATACTCAGCTGTTCGGAGCCAGCTATTATATGACATCCCCGATTGGAGCATGTTGCGGGGCTGAAGGAAGTGAAAAGGAAAAGAAGATAAAATAGGAGAACGACTGGTCACTAAATATTACTAAATCCATTTCAAGCAACGTTGCGACGAATAGTGGTGTTTCACCAGAGAAATACTGAAGTATCTACGTTTCTGGAACGTTCCGCAAATATACCACTAATTATTAAGGCGGTTATTGTTGGTTAATTTCATGATTATTTTTTCTTTGTATTTTCAAAGTAATTTACATTACAATACTCTGTACTGTTACAAAACAAACCAGGTCTTCCAGGTCTATACTTAAATTATTGATAAGTATACTGACATCAATCTCCACTAGCTCAATCTCACGAGAAACTTACCGTGTTTGCAATTCTTTTATGCTCAATTTGATAAACCACCGCTTCCAGGAGGTTTGTACATAAACAAAGGGAAAAGTAATAAAATAAAACCATTTCGCTTTTACCATAAAAAAATCACTTGCAATCAGGCCTGTATTAATTAACAAAGAATATTTATTTATTTATTCTTATTCTTAAATTTAAATATAAAAACAAAAACATTCGCCACTCATCTCGCTATGATAATCCTGTCTTGAGATGAGCGGCTTTACAATTTAATAATAATCAGTAAATAGTAATAAGTAAATACACGAATAAAAATAAGTAAATAAATAATAAAAATTAAATAATAATAATAAGTAAATATCAGTAAAAAGTAATAAGCATATAATAATGCTCTTATAATATTAAGTAAATAGTAATAAGTACACAATTATTTTAAAAATATGTAAAAAATAATAAGTAAATACAATTATGTAAATAGTAATAAGTTCATAATAATTTAAAAGGTCATTAATAATATGTAAATAAAATTATTTAAATAATAATAAGGAAATAATAATATGTAAGTAAAAAACATAAAATTATAAGTAAATAGTAATAAGTAAGCAGTAATAAGTAAGTAACAGGAAGTAAATACTAATAAGTAACTAATAATAAGTAAATAATTGTGATAATAATGATATACACTTAGGGAAAAACCTTTTTGTGAATGCATATAAAAGATAATTTACTTATTTGAAATCAAATCTGATACGAACTGTAAATAAATCAAAACTTTTAATGAAATCCGAATAAACATTACCACGGCCACAAGGCCGAACTGAAAACCAAAATCACTCAGTTGTTGAATTAACATTGAGATGCAAAATTGCAACTTTTATTCTATTAAAAGACATACTTTGAGAATATCAGTTAAAATAAAGATTTGACTAAAAATAAACGATCGTATTATTTGACGCAATCGATCAGAGAGCCCTTAGAAAGGCGCGTCAGTCGTAAGCAGACCGTTGCAGGCCCCCTCCCCAAAAATGCTTGACCAATGACAACACACTTCGGTGTTGCCATCGAGCGAAACAAATATTAAATATCGAGTGCTTGACGGTAAATAATACAACGGGGCTAAATGTGAATCTTTCTTATCATGAGATATACTTCATAACAACTCTCAAAATTTTAAAAGCTATACCAGCTTATAATCCAAAGCCCCACCGCTCTTAGTCACCAAAACGACATTGCAAACTTTTGACTACAGACGGAGAATCTTTTTTAAGATTTCGGCGATACAATAAAGTTGAATATTATAACATATTCTGAAATCCATTCTTAAATTTCAGACTTTACTCGGGGCATATTGAATTCTTATATCGATCCCTTAGGCCCCAGAGCCAATATCCGGCGGGAAGAAACAGAGAGAGCCAGTTCTGTTATATTATTAAAGGCTCCCTAATTCCCCACAGCCTACACAGCCTACAGGGGGTGGAATTCCGGTACAATAAAACTAAACGGTACCAGAATGCTTTTTTAATACATTAGTGTAGAAGACTAATCTAAAAAACGTTTGATTCTAATTTTTTTACGTTTACAACATCCATAGGGGAGCGGTACAGGAATGGATAATAGAAAAAAAAGGTAGATGAGCCATGAACCATTATTAGTACGAAAAAGCGTCGCCAACTTCGTTCACCCATACTATTGCAAATCGAATCTACGCACGCATAACTTTCATTGGATTCGCCGGTTTTATTATTTCTGTAGTTTGGTCGTAGCCCGATGTCAGTCGGTATACATCCATGCTCCGCTTTTTTGTTTGATCTATGAGTACAGGTAATTATTATAGATAAATTAATAAAAATTCTTTGTAAACACCACTTTTTTTAATATATAAATCGTAATTCCGAATCGAAACGGTGACCATATCTGATTAGCCAAGTACTGACGGTCTACGTGGTTGAGTGGTTACGGAGGTCGCAGGTTCAAATACAGGCGTGCGCAAATAAATTTTATGTAATAAAATTGTGTTATTTGACAATTTATTAATTAAAAAATAATATATTTGCCACACGTTCCAGAGTGTATTGTCAGTATCGCCCTGGTGAAAGACCACCATTCATAATCGAAACATTTCTTGAAATGGCTTTAGCCGTGTTTGGTGACCAGATCTGAATAGCCAGATACTTCCCCACCTTCCTTTTTCCCCAACTCATTCTCCTCCTCAATACCGTCAGCCTCACCCCTACTGCGGATGAAACGTGTCGAATCCGGAAAGTCGAAAATCATAGGTTCACTTTTCGCGGGTGCAGTTCACGACGTCCGGCCGCCATGAATATTGACATAGTACTGACACAAATTTTCATCATTCGTTTTGAAAACGAGACTAAAGTTGGTAGGCTTGACTTCAGGAAAGGACGACCGGATGGTCGATCCTTTCGACCCCATGGCTTTTTTAGTATTAACACTTGGCTGATCTGTCCCTAAGATTGATCATTTGAAAAGATGGAAAAGTTTTTCAAAAAATAACTGATCGCTGCATTAATTTCTCAATGAATATAAAATATTAAATGATAACTGGACGTCCTGTATTGGGCTAGTTGATTCTTCAATAGTAACCAGTACCTGATAATCCTATACATATTTAATGTACGTGCAACAGCCGAATTTGGAAGCCACCTTTCGGTTCGAGCTTTCAAAAACTTGATAAACCTACTTGAGCCGCCCGCTCGTGTTGAAGGCCTATAAGATGGCGGCGCTATGTCTATTTTTAGCAGAGTTATTGCGGTTTAAAATTACTTCGACAGAAACTGTCACACATTTGGGCACGACCGCCTCCCCACACATGGCATCGTTTTGAAAGACGCATTCTCGTCAAAAATACCCACAAGCTGTAGATTATAGACAATTCAAAACCAGGCATCACCTGTATTTTTATTTATTTAAAAGATCAGTGGACTGTACTTATATTTATTGTACCGGTGCATTGTGAAACTTCCTCAGATAATGTCCAGTTCAATAGAGAAATAAACCTAAAAGTTGCTGAACACTTCTAAGGTAAAGTTTCCAGAGCCCGCGTAGTTTAATAGCGTGGAAACGGTATCCGGTCGGAGGAATTGTGCATTCAAACCTGCGTTCAATGAATGCGTGCAGTTGAGACATGGGATTTGCTTTGATTCGGGTTCTTTCATTCTTTGTAATTTTTTTCCCTACGCCGATAAAAACTTCAGCGAGCTCCGTCGCAGTATACTCAGAGTACATTGATAGATTTGTGTTTCTGACGTATGTCTCATTTTTTCCGCAGATGCCGCCCAGCAAATATAAAGGAGTTCCATGGTGAGGATAGCTCGCTTCATGAGGAGATGGCAGCCAGCACCCTTCCCTCTATACCTCTCCTGGACCCTCAGCAGCACAACATCAGTCCTGGAAGACAGCAGCATCCGGACCACAACAGGAGACCTACGCTGATTGTCTATCAGAAGGGTGAGATTACCTATGTTCATGATGTTCTTCTTATTTAGTCGTTTCCTTATTGCTGAGGGTCGTGACGCCGCTCCATTTTCTCTAGTGGACAAGGATATTCCATTCCACATGGTTCTGCACTGCGTGGAAAGCTACGTATACCAACGTTCTGGACGCCTGTGATATTTGATAGCTCCAACACATTGGAGATCCTCCTCTGCTTCTCCTGCCTGATGATATATATGGTTTCGTTTATTCTCCAAAACTTAAATCGTAACCTGATCATTAGATAAATCTCAAATGACTCTGATTCAGTCAGCAATTTTTACCAGCAGAAGTCAGAAGAAGAATGTTAAAATATGATCTCAATAACGGTAAAGCGATCTGCAGACGCTTCGACTTGCAGAAACCAATATGTGTTGAGGTAAAGTGGGGAAAGTCGAGTGCTAGCCTCCAGATGCTTCGACTTGCCAGTGCAGTAATTATATTTGCTCCGTGAACACGTAAGCATCGCGCTGCTCGCAAAAGCATGGTGGCTTCGTCACATTCAAAATTTCATTGGATCGGAACATTGACTTTATTGACAGTACACAATAAACCGATTCGTAAAATTGACCAAAAAAATTTTAATCTAAAGGCGCAGAACCGGTTATGCTAGCAATTGGAAAACAAAAACCACCAATTTTTATTCCCTTTAGATAATGGGAAAATTTTCTGAATTGTGTTTTTAAATATACGTACGGTACGAAAGGGTTAAGTGAGATCAGAATAATAGTAACATAGATAATAATAGAACGCGTGGGAAAAAGTTAATTCCCTCTTCGGAGAACAAAAATATATATTGTTTCTTCTTCTGGTAATTACATTCCACAAGCTTTGTTGGTCCCAGTAAACATCAAAAATCTCTGTCTAAACTTATTTTTCTTTTCCCAACATGGTGTTGCTCGTCGTGTGTATGTATATAAAATAACTCGCTGACAACCGCAATAAACACCCCCGTAACTAGAAATGGTGGTGGGTTAAGGGACAGGCCTGCACACGCTTCGACTTGTCCTGTATTTGAGGGAGTGGGGTTTTTTTATTATTTTTTTATGGCTTTCACCCATTACGGGCGATCTTGGCCATGTTTAATCAGTTAGATTTAATATTAAACATTGTTCTTCAAATTAGTTAGTTTTAAAGAGGATATAATATTTGGGAAAATAAAATTGAAGCAGATAAGTTACAATGTAAATTTATGTGTTTTTAATCCCCAATCACTTAAATTTTAATGCCATTTTTATAAATGTATTTTGCTAATAAATTTTTGATTTGGGGGGAGTTGAGACTTAGAAGGCAAGGAATACTAGGGAGTTCAATTTTAAGTTTTACCAATTCATGCAAAAAGTTTGGAAATTGGTTATTGATAGAACACTCAAAGAAATTATGGTCCAGAGTGTCCTCTGCAAGTTAAATTGAACCCTCTTCGTGCGGTTCAACAACGGAATAATAATAATTCAGCTGGCGGTTTTGCCTTCAGAACATTCGACCCACATCCCCCACCCTACCTCTACACATGTTGGGTTCTGCAAGTCGAAACGTCTGTAAACCATTTAAGGCCCCGAATTAATCTCTCGAGAATTTAGATTTAGGCAAGAAGTCTGTCCAGCATGGGCTCCGAATCCGAATGACCGCTGTTGAAAGGCAGATATGATCATTCGAAAGATAGAAAGAGCGCGCTAATATGAACAGTGTTTAGAATAAATGGGCGTTAGTGACAGTTCTAAAAATATTAATAAAACAGGACACATATAAAATAGATAAAAAATCTCAAGACGAATGTATTAAGAAACATTATGATTTTTTTCAAACTTATAACATGTTAAATAACAAAACAAACCCGTTGTTTTTTTTTAATTTTATGAGCATACTTTGCGATTTTTTTCTATCGAGGGAATTTCATATAATTACATTTTCAGCCTATTCACTGATTAGAGATAATCTTCAATAATAAAGAATATATATTTTTAAGTGCATAAAACCTCCAGTTTTTAAGGTATATTTGTAATATATCTATTGAAATTTTGTTTTGCCGAGGCTTAATACAGCAAGTAAAGGAATTTTCCATTATCGGGGGGTTATTGTGACGAGAGGCGGGGCCGACCCTGTCCTGACACAATTGGAGCAGTACGCCTCGTGCGCCGACTTGTCAAGACAACACATGAAACAGCGACCTTGAAATTATTTTTCACTAAAACGGCGCTATACAAATCATCCAAATACTATTAATTACAGATATTACTACTTAGGCATCTGTTAACAATCCCAACGCCAATAAAGGATATTATTTTTCAAAACACCGAAATTCCACAGGTCCTGAGCGCCCGAAAATAAAACTCTCACTTCGCACCGTTCTATACATTTACGAGTATGTCATATGTATGAATTTGCCTACCCATTTTTTGTTTGATCGAAAAATTCACAAGTTTGAGAAAAAAAAGCGCAGGTCCAGACGAAATCCTCCGTTCTTCATACTGAAGTGTGCACACAGTCTCTCTAAGCCCTTATCTTCAATCGTTCTTTGAAAGAGGGTGTGGTACCTAATACTTGGAAGACTGCATTTGTGACACCCATTTTCAAAACTGGACACAAATCTGACGTAGAAAACTACCGACCCACTTCAAAACTGTGTCTTCGGCAAGATTTAAAAACAAATGGCTTACGACCAGATGTTTCCCGCCTTAAAATCTTCACTCAATGTTAACCAATGTTGGTTTACGAGTGGAAAATTTACTACAACTAATCTATGTAGTAGCATTCACGGAATTCTTGCGAGATAATATGGATCAGCGTGTACAAGTAGACGCAATATATACGGTGTAATGATAATGGATTTGGATGGATGTAGGAACGTGGGAGAAGGAGAGGAGGAAGGTTGGGAAAGTGCAGTTACGGGAGACAGAGCATTTGTACAGACTTACCCGGTGAGGGGTGTCCCTCCAGGGGGCTCGGCTCTGGACCTTTGACTAGCTCAGTTTCGGCAGGCCAAGGAGCTCTTCTGCAGGGTCGTGGGCCGACAGGCAGTCTTATAATTGGGAACCAGACTCGAATACTTTGTCAAATGAAACTACCGTATGCTTTCAGACTCAGTGGTTTAATTCAGAGGAAGGTACAGACATGGTGAATGTAGTTATGGTGAACAGTAGGCTAACCTAACCTCAAAAGAATGTTACGGGCAAATTCTCTCTGATATTCTCTAAAACGGGCATGTAAACTGGGACTTGAATAAATTACAACACCAACAGAGGGGAAAATGTAAAGACAGCTCACGGTTTAGGTCGTTGTGGCAATGGGGTTTCCGTGGAGGCAAATATCAGCCCTCCGAGATGGCGACTTGCGTGCTTCTTCGAGACGTAGTGCGACGGGTCGGGAGGCCATCTTCATTGCAGGCGAGTGAGTTTGCTGCCGAGGCGGGTTCCGGGCGGGGAATGAATGGTGTTGTTGAGCAGAGCGTGGATGTTTCTTTATGCGAGGTCTTGATTGCGGCCGCTTCTAGCGCTGGTGTCCTTTTACAAGAGGCAAGTACCCCTTTTAGGAATCTACTGAGGTTACGTAACAACGGACTACAGCAAAGCTTTTGAATTGGTGATTCACGACATTAAGGAATTTAAGGTCTCCTGTAATCTCGCAAGGAAGGTGGGAAGTGTCTGATTGTTTATTAAGAGACAGCAAATTAACATATATGAGATTGGTAAATAATAATGCTTTATTCGAGAAGGTATTGACGGCCTCCACGTTCGAGGGGTAAGGCTCTCGACTACGAATCTGAAGGCAGCGGGGTCAAATCCCGGCGTGAGCAAGTAAACTTTATTTTAATTATTTGTGCTGTTTCACAATTAATTCATTTAAAAATAATATATAGTATATTTGCGCACGTTCCAGAGTGGAAGATATTCTCAGTATCAGTATGAAAGACCACCATTCAGATTTGAAACGTTGCTTGAAATGGCTTTTAGTCGTGTTTGGTGACCAGATCTGAATAGCCAGGTATTTCCCCACCTTCCTCTTCCCCTTCTCCTTCCCCTCCCCAATACCATCAGCCTCACAACATTCACAATAATTTCCCTCAAGGCCTATATCATCTTTGGGGATGCTGTGTGAAGGTTGTTTTAGAGGTTGGAAGCAGTGAACCTGGGTCTTGAAGAGACTCATGTTGTAGGAGGGAGGAAACACAGAGGCTGGCAAATCATTCCACAGTCGGGCTGTTGAATACAAGAACGAGTCGTAAGTGACAAATGTCAACCATGTACAAATGTTAGGCGCGCGTTTGGCGTGTTTTCAGACTATGCATCGGTGCCGAAGGGATCAATATCGGTAGATCCTCAGAGCATCTTCCATTGAAATATCATTAGAACAAGGACAGAATTCCCACCTGACGTCTATGCTGCAAAGATTGCAACCCGTTTGTTAAATAGGCAAATCTATCAAACACAGTTTCTGCACAGAGTCAAGGGTTTTTCCAGATATTTTGGGGATCCCGACCAGAGGTGGCTGCCAAATTCAACGATTCTATTTGTACAGGGTCAGCAGTTGTGTACTATTAAAGTATCTGCGGGCTCTGTACAATACGCCCAGCTTCTGAGAGGCTAACTTTACTCTGGCTTCGATGGAGCCCCCATACCTGAGCTGGTCACTTAAGGTTACACCAAGCATACCAATGGAGGGCTTGTTGGGAAGATTGCTTCCATTAAAGGAGACTAGATTGTCATTATTGAATATTATTGGTTATTTAATGTTCTAATACTATGAAATTTACTGATCCTAGAATTTTTAAGTGAATGTCCATCATGATGATTTTAGATTCTGTAAATATATATTTACGTGTACATTGCGGCAGGTGATAAAATTATAATGGAATAAAGTTAACTAACTAACCATTACGCCGTTTCCCCGCAGGGGTAGGCAGAGAGGACGGACCGCCAAACAACTCGATCTTGGCATACACTTCTTGCTTCATTCACTTTCATACAACATTCTCTTCTGTTATTCCGACTTCTGACATGGCCCGACTCAAGTATTTGATTCACTTGATCGTGCCACGTCTTCCTTGGACGTCCCCGGCTTCTTCTTCCATTCACATTCGCGTCATATATTCTCCTTACACTCCTTTCTTCATTTATTCGCTCTACATGCCCTATCCATCTAAGCGCCCCTTTCTTAATCTTGCTCACTACGCTTACATCAGCCTTGCATTCTTTACGAATCTCAACATTTTTCACACGATCATACATGGTTTTACCACACATTCGCCTCAAAGATCTCATTTCTACAGCATTCAGTCTACTTTCATCCTTCCTCTGCCAGTTCCATGCCTCACTGCCATACATCAGAGTTGGTATCAGAACTCCATTGTGGACTGCTAGCTTCGCTTCTTTGGACAACTTTTTGTTAGTGCCAACCGCGTTCAGTCCTCCATTAATGGAGTTTCCTGCATTCACCCTTCTTTCAATATCCCTATCAGTCTTTCCATCTCTCGTAAACATACTTCCCAAATACACAAACTCATCGACCTGCTCCAAGCATTCATCATTCACAACTATATTGCACACTGTTTTCGTACTCTCTCTTTCAAACACCATTACTTTAGACTTACATTCATCATTAGGTCATTATTCATACATACTTCGTTCATCCTAGATACGAGGGACTGTAGATCTTCCATACTGTGTTAAAAAGTGTCTTTTATCTAATCACTAGCTGATGTGTACCCGGCCTTGCTCGGGATTTTTTTTTTAAAATAAAGTTCAAATTGTGAATTCTTGCTTGTCATTAGTGTGCCATAATTGATTTGACAGCGAAAGTAACTATTTCCAAATTTCATTTGAATATTTTATTTCAATCCAAACGTTTATTTTTTTCAAAATATATCTAAATCATCTAAAACTCGCGTTTTCCATTGTGAAAACATTCCACACAAAAAAAATTTCTTCTTTTGAATATTCAATCTGTGGTAAACCTGAGTGTTATATCTATGGGCCTACCTAAATAAAATATGGCGGTTCAATGCTTTTCATACTAATTTTAAAATGTTATAGCAACAGTTTTACATATGGAATTTCATTCAAACTGCTTTCTAAACCTTCCCGGCACTAATAAAAACAAACGGTGCTATTTTCAGCGAAACCGGTGAAGTAATTTTCGAGAAAATCGAGGACAAACAAACAAACTGACATTGATTATTATATATATAGATTACAATGGAATTCCAGCTTGTATTAACAGTTGCAACAATAGTGATATTACAAAATATATGTTTTCTAAGCACTATCCAACAATACCCCATCTATCGTAAATAAAACTAAGCATGTTTTGTTCCAGTTTCTCCTGAGAGCGTGGTCGTGCCAATCGTTTCGTCGATTATTGGATTTCCCATTCTGGCCTTGCTGGTCATATGCTGCCTCAGGAAAAGGGCCAAACTTGCAAGGTAAGTCAATTTACAGTCTACGCTGTTCGCTCTTTTGATGTTCAAAATTTTAAAGAAGAATGTTCATATTCCAAAATTGTGCAGGTAAATCAATTTAAATTAATGTATTTGTGCACACCGATTGTATCGAAAGTTACTAAAAAGTTTTTCGATCTGGTTTGGAACAGTTATACATATTTTTATTTATTTACTAGCTGATTGGCCTTGCTCGGGATTTTGAATAAAGTTATGATGTTGTGAATTCTTGCTTGTCATTAGGGTGCCATAATTGATTTCACAGCGAACGTAACTATCTCCAAATAAAGAAACTTTCATTTGAATATTTCATTTCATTCCAAACGTTTATTTTTTTTAAATATATCTAAATCATAAAGTTCTTAAGTAGGTGCCTACTCGTGTTTTCCGTTTTGAAAATATTCTACCCAAAAAAACCTTCTTTTGAATATGTGGTTTGTGGCTAACCAGAGTGTTATATCTATGGGCTAACCTAAATAAAACATGGCGGGTTCAATGTTTTTCATACTAATTTTAAAACGTTATAGCAACAGTTTTACCTGACAACAGATTCAAGGGAATAGGTAGATGAGCATATATATACGCATTAACGATTTGTGTTTTGTTCCAGGGAGAGAGCCAGGAGAAGGAACTGCGGTGCCGTGGGCCTCTCCTTAGTGCAGCTGGGAGGGGGGCGCGGAGGCAGGTACTCCAGTGGGGCCCGCCCTGGACGAGAGAGACCCTCGTTGGACCTGGACACGGTGCTGGAAGAGCGGTCTGATGCGGAGCAGACCCAGGTAACAACAAACAACATCAATACCGGTACAACTGTAAGGATTCTAACTCAACCCGTGCTGGATGGTATTTTAGCATTGACCGGTCGCATTGAAAAATGCGTTGAATTACCACCCAGGCGTCATGGGTTCAATTCCTCTAGCTCAGTCCTTCATCTTGACGCAAGGAACATTTCCGCTTTAAAAATACTTGCAGAACTTAATAACAACATTATTAAATTTGATTTACAGTCAAATAAAAAATAAATTAATAACCAAATGAAAAATAATATATATACATAAAAATCCTTTTCAATTTTTGGAGTCGAATCAAAACGCTTGTGATATTTTAACTTCATAACGGTGAAAACATTTCGAAAATTTGCACGTGCAGCCCGCGGTCAACCTGAGCATGCAGGAAATAACAACTAGCATATTAACGATGATTTTCTTTTGCTTCCAGACCGAGCTGATGACCCCAGACCGCGACATCCTCCCTATAGGCCGGCTCCTCAGCCAGCCAGCCCGCTACTTCCTCGAGGGCAGCAGGTAGCATCAAGCCATCTTCTCGCAGCCGAGAGTGGTGCTCCTCGCTGGAGATAGTACCCCGCCCTGGAGGCAGCTGTCAGACGATGATAACACTAGCCCACTTACTAATGGATGCCTGTCCAGTGATAGCTAGCAATACGAGGACATATAGATGATCTCTTCAATGTCTTCCATCTGATCACTTTTCTGGTTAAAGACAATATCACCATATTTACTGGATATTGGACCCTGACCATTAATGACAAAGGAGGAGAAGTAAATACAGTGTGAAAAAAACTGGAAGAAAATGGGATCCAAGAAACTTCAGAAGTATGACAAGCTTCCTGTTTATAGATGTCATTCAACTGGCTATTATTAGTATCATCTTTGATGCTTTGCTAGGTGTTGGACCAAGAATACGTTATAGGCAGTCGAAGAAAAAATAATAAAGAGTTCAGGAAAAACCACGTGGAAGTGATTGAGAATTATTTTAGTCAAGAAAAGCTACTGATAGAGAAAAAAAGGTGTTTGAGAAAGGCATTTTGGTTCTTGGCGAATATCTGCCAACTGTAAACTAGTATCATCCTCAACAAATAAAAGTTTGAAATTTGCTAGATGTGCGACTATGATCATTATGAACAAATCCGAAGAAGTTAATGGAGATCAAAAAACGAACCAAAAAACGTTAACCAAGAAAACCATCCAAAGGAAAAGGAAGTCACATAAGAGAAAGTGAATGACAAAATATACTCAATAAAAGCCAACAACACAAAATAAAAAAGCTGCATTGGACGAACTGGTTGAGAATGGTAAGAAGTTTACTTCTTGGTTATGAATGACTTTCAACTGAAAATGTTAGCAAATTCAACCATTCTTGAAAATCGACGGTGTAGTATTTTTTTGTGTCCATGAACAATTTGTAAACAATCTGTGCCGCGTCTGGAATAGCCTGAATGCTAACCTAAAGGTAATAGGAGTGGAATATCAAAACGAATTATATTGAAAGCCATAGCTAAATTTGTTTTCCTCTAGAATTCGACCATTTTCATTCGTAGTTTGAATAAAGAAATTGGACCAACAGTAAAGGTGGATAAACTTATTTGTAATATTGTTGACTCCTAGTGGATATTGTTGAATCACTAAATTAGTAATATGACCTAAAATTAGTAAGAGAAATGCATTGGTTTTTGGAAATGAATTGAAAGGATTTTGCGAGCGTGTTCTGAATTATAAAACAGGTGATTGGTACTTGATGCGTTGTTGAATAACGTAATAGAGGAGACATGCACTACGCAAACATAAAAGTTAATAAAACATGGAAACGAACTTATCATCGTTTATGACTCTGCCTAAAATTAGACTAAACTGAGTTTATATCAAACCAGCACAATGGTGTGATGGATATATCGTGACATTATTAACTTTTAATGCGCCGAAGTTACCCATCGGATACGCAAAATCTGTATCCGATCGGCAATGCCAAAAAATCATTTCTCTGAATATAAGAAGCTAAACTGTGGAAACTACATAATAATAGATATATACATTTTTTTTATAAATATATTAACACATTATCTGGTAAGATGGTGCAATTTACAAAAACATCATTTTGCAGAATACAAGTAAATTATTACGAAATAGACTGGTCGCGCGTAAATTTACCCCCCAGCACACTAAGGAGGTATTAGGTCGTGGGCGCTCGGCGTTTCAAAGCGTAATGAAAATGTATAATTTCATAAGAAATAACCCCCCTCTGCGGACTATTGAAAACCCCCTCCCCGAAATCGCTTTCCGTAACGATACGGACGGATCATATTATGTAGCCGATTTCAAACGTATTTTTACGTTTTTCTCATTTTTTCCTTAATGATAATAACATTAGGAGCGTAAAATACAAGAATACCCAACTGATGATCCAGACACTTTGTTCGCGTGAACCATTTTGCAAAAGGTCTCCACTATTAGGTACACCCTCAAATCGTGATCTGGGGGTAGATCAATTTTTAACCATATTTCACTTCAAGTTCCAGTCACCCTGTAAAGCTCTTTGTGATCCATGTATCACTGGAGATGAAGATGGGATGCTGTGAATGTAGAACGATTTCAAAGATATTTGAGACATCGAGTTATAAAAATATATTTTGACGCATATCAAAAGTATATTATGAACGAACAGGGAGATTCTAATATCTACGAAGAATTATTATCATTAAAATGTTTATATAATAATTATCGATTGTTCATAAATTAATATAATTACTAGCGGTCGTTCTTCTCAACTCTACTGAGCAACGGCTGAGCCGAAATTTTGCCTCAACACTGTTCAAACAAATTCGCTCTTCCCAACGAAATTCTCAATCAAATTTACGATCGATTTAGTACATCGATTTTTGTGGATTGAAGTTCTCCTCAGCAGAAAACTAGTTATAAAAGTGTTAACAGGGTGAACAAACGTCACCGAAATGTCAAATGTCATTATTAGTTTGCGATCTTTTTTACGCGATTCGATTGAATGACAAAGATGTATTTCCGTTTTCGAATGTCAAAACATGTTTATTATGTGTTTTAAATAGGGCTGAAGAGAACCCAACTTATTTTAGTAATCATAAGCTACATTTTGTCTTGTTTTTTCACTCATCGAGAAACGTCAAATGTACGAAACGAACATTGTGCTTCGCGCATTATCAAAAGTCAAGTAAACACTTTATTTTCAACATGTTTTTAACACACGCGTTTGTGAAGTATAAAATTTTAGTTTTTGTTTTAATTTTCAAAATAAATTATATGTATTCATAATAAATACAATATTAACTCATCTATACTAATTTAACATTGAATTTTTTTTGCTTTGCTGTCACTCTATGTCTTAAAAGTGGGCGGCTACTATTTTATAGTGGGCAATCACCTCCATAGACAATTTAAGATGAAAAATGCTTGGAAACAGGCAAACGAGGTTAATACTTAACAAAACACTTGGCTGATCGGTGACTCAGATTGATTATTCGAAAAGTTGAGAAGATCGGCCGTGACATTACTAATAAATATAAAAAAATAGATTCCCATGGTTTGTTTTTTATCCTCTATGAAATAATGCAAATTATTATATTTCTAAAGATGTTTTGTAACTGCTTCTGTTTAGAATATAATGTGTATACATTATGTATTGTATTATATAATATTATTGCGATCGAAGTATTTTTTCCATGAATTTTAAAAATATACATTAAATCCCTCTGCTTTTATGAAGTTTTAAGTAAGTTGTGTTTTTATTCCCATACCCACGCTTTGTATTCCTCTATAAATTTTTTTTTATTTTTTCTTGGTACCATATTTTTTTGTGTGAGCACAGCACAGATTCTCAAATACCCGGAACCAATGAGACTGTGGCGTGGGTACTCAATTGGGAAATGTTGCGATCAGTAGCGTGCAGTCCATATTGGTTGAAAATCTGCGCCTATCGTAAGTAAAACGAAGCATTAAAATATTTAAAAAAAAATTTAAAATACATATTATTATGTAAAAATTAATATTTGATGTGTACCTGGCCTTGCTCGGGATTATTTTTTTTTTTAGTTGTGTAGTTGTGAATTCTTGCTTATTGTTTGGGTGCCATAATTGATTTGACATCTAAAGTAATGTCTTGTGACGACTATTACTATCTCTAAACAAAGAAACATTCATTTGAAAAATTTATTTATCTCCAAATATATCTAAATAATAAAGTACTTAAGTAGGTACCTATTTGTTTTTTCCATTTTGAAAATATTGTACCCAAAGAAACCTTCTTCTTTTGAATATATAATCTGTGGCTAACCAGAGTGGTATATCTATGGGCTAACCTCAATACAACATGGCGGGATCAATTTTTTACAATAGCAACAGTTTTACATATCGGATTTGATTCAAAGTACTCTCTAAACCTTCCCTGCACGAACAAACTCTGTTATTTTCAGCTAAACCGGTCGAGTAATTTTCGAGAAAATCGAGGACAGACAGACATATTTTCTAATAAAAATGTACTGTTTTCCATGAATGTGGTAAGTAACTTATGAGCGCCTTTATTAAGTTGGCTACAGCAATCATCGGAAGGTGATAATAAATTAGCAAGTATCAAATATTCAATGCACAATTAATATACGAACTTGGTAAACTATGCACAGCCATAGAAATATGACTGAATAAAAATATGGTATGAATGTAAAAATATACTGCTTGTGGCCTCACAGGTTCAATACATGGGACATATCCTTACAGAAGACATGAATGATATGGAAGATGTGGAACTACAGAGAAGAGCCATTCATATATGCACCGAAATGCCCTCATGGCGGGTCTACCGCTATAGCAACGATGTCAGGAAACTGCTGTTAAAGACATATTGCACTGTCCTGTACACATGTAAGCTGTGAACACAATACTCAGCAGTGCGTCAAGCTGAGGGTGTGCTACAACAACATTTGCAACTTCCAAGGTTCTGCAGTGCCACTACGATGTTTACTCGAGGAAGGATCCACTCAATCCCCGCCTTACTTCGCCATTGACTAGCCAGCTTCTGGGGCGGGGCACGGAAGTCAACAAACGCCATTGCTGTGACTGCATCCGAGTGGCTCAGAGATGATGTGCCTACCACCTGAAAGTCGATAACTTAATTTAATTAAAGTTATTTGAAGTTATTATTAACCATTATGTTTTTCATTATGTTTCTTTATTTTTCATTTCCTTTTTAATGGAAGAAGAAGCAGGGGACGCCCGAGGAAGACATGGCACGATCAAGTTAATCAAATACTTGAATCGGGCCATGTCAGAAGTCGGAATAATATAAGAGAATATATGAGACGATGTATGAATGTGAATAAAGCAAGAAGTGTATGCCAAGATCGATTTGTTTGGCGGTCCGTCCTCTCTGCCTACCCCGCGGGGAAACGGCGTGATGGTTAGTTAGTTAGTTAGTTATTTATTTTTATTTTACATTATGAAATATGGGCTATTAAAGGAATTGATTTTTATTTTTATAAACAATAATTATTAGCCTGAAACACTCATCCAAATTGAAAAAAACCTTTCCGAGCAAAGATAAATGTCGCCGACAGGACTCGAACCTGCACCCTTCTGATGTCCGGTCAGATGCTCTACTGTTGAGCTACGTCGGCTTATCGCAAACCCGCCAAGTTAATCAATATATACTAGTGTTTCATTCAATAATTACTGTTTTTTATTATATTTTCACCTGTAAACAAAATATGACAAAAATAAATAATGTAAAAATAAATAATAAATCACAAAAATCTTGTCTTAAGTTTTTAAGAACTTTAGTTTATCAATTAATGAATTGATTTTTCGCCATTTTAAATGTACCTTTAACAATTATTTGGGGGCTAACGGTGATCTAAATAGTTTTATCTCGTTTTCTTTGAAAATATAATTAAATATAACATAAAAATTAAATAAAATAAGCATTACGGTGAATTTTAAATTAAATTAAAAACAACCATTTTACGTTGCAACACAAATTTGCCATACATAATTTAAAATATCGATCCGAAAAACGTATTTTTTTTAAATGTTTTGTTTTTGCATTTTATTTACGTAATCATATATTTACATAACAAATAGTACCCCGCGGGGAAACGGCGTGATGGTTAAGTTAGTTAGTTAGTTAGTCCTTTTTATATATTTTCGTAATGTTATATTCTCATTTAACCTTTTTTTAATATTATTTTTTTACTATTCGTAGGTAATAAATTTAATATATTTACTTATCTCATGTAATATGGCAGATTGGTTTGCACTATCCATCTAATCCTACTGGTTTAAAAACTTTAAGTAATTAATAAATAGAGTACTACACATCACTGGTTGTGAGTTGTGAAGCTAAAAGGGGCGGGTTGTAGGTAGACTCAATCACCGAACATATTTCCCTGGAGGTCTACATCATCTTTAGTGCTGCAGTGAAGTGTGTATACGATTAAAATCAATTCAAGCAACTTTTCATTTCTATGTAAAAATTACTAATGAGTGTCTAGCAATGTATATAATTATTTCTGTAATATAAGCTAATAATAAATATTTATGGCGTTTAATAGTTTACTGGGAAATAAAAAATAAATAAAAAAGCCTGATGTATAGTACATTAATATTGTACCAGACGTATGGCACACGGGAGAACTGCAGGGGCAGCTGATACCGATCTGCGGAGAGAGCTGGGAGGGGATAAAGCACAACCTGTGCCGATCCCTTACAAAGGTGGGAAAGACAATCCTACAAAACGTTATTTCCGACTTTTGTACGATTTGCAACATGCACAAATACCCAATTTATGCAGAATTATGGATAGAGCTCGGGGTTCTTGTCCGTGTGACGATACTTGATACGTCCAGTAAGAGGTAGTAGTCCGATGGTCCAGGTGAGGCGATGGTCAGAGAGAAAAAAAGGCGAGTAGAGCAGAAGTCGGAGCGGAAGTAGGCGGAGAGAAAGCATAAGGTCTTGTCAAGGGGGCGCTTGCAAGCTATCTGATTACTTCCAGTTTTTGCAGGGTATTTAACGCCGCCTGCTTGACCTTTGGAATATCGGGACTCACAGAGCTATCGCAATATGCGCATGTTTGACGAACCAATACTTCCGACGCTCTCGCACCGCTGTCCCGCTCTGACGTTTTTATTCAGTCATTCCACATTTCAAGCGGTCACATTTTCCACATTCCGTACAGTGTACATTGAACAAAGGGGAAGAGTCGGGTCATTTGCGAACAGCGATATAATTTATTTTCTGTATGACCCAACACCCTTGCAAATAAACATAGTTTTAAGTGCAATACAATAATTATATTTAATAAATGGCCGCATCAAAAACATTGCGGGAGAGGCGAACACGTCCGACACAAATATATTATAATAAATAAGGGCTGGTGAAAACACACGTTCATGTGAGAGAAATTCTGTAGAATCTACGATAAATCTTTCACCACTTCAATAACTTCTCTCTCATTTATGGCAACTTACTAATATCACTTTATATTATGTACGACTTTCATTAAATAGTTATGTCTTCTGTCCGTTAGAATTCTCTAGTGAAAGCGAATGTAGGTCCACTGAGCTAGAAACAATAAAAAGAAACACACTTCGGATATCGCTTACGAACAGGCGTCTAATTTATCTATCGGAAAACCAGCATTACCTATTTGATAAATCGCCGAGTCCAGTTCAGGAGGCGACTAGCTCATAAATATCACAGTAGCGGATAAGGGAAAATAAAAAATTTAAAATAGATGAGTTGGAAGCAAAATAACAAAATAAACTTTTTATTAAGAGGAACGGCTGCGCTGCCTGTTCCATACATAATTAATTTTGGATTTGAAGCCAAAATACCCATCCAAACTGAATGATATATTTTTCTAATTAAAGGTTTAGTAAATATCTAGTCAGCATGAGAAGTATTTTATTTATTTTTGTTTTAAATTATGAAGTATAGGCCAAAAAAATAAATAATTTTCATAATTTTAGAGGCAACTTACAAAAATTATTTGCGGGTTTATTTTTATTTTTTTTAAATACACTATTTGTTATGTAAATATAATTACGTAAATAAAATGTAAAAACAAAACATACGTTTTTTCGGGTCGATATTTTAAATTATGTGCGTCAAATTTGTGTTCCAACGTAAAATGGTTGTTTTTAATTTAATTTAAAATTCACCGTAATGCTTATTTTATTTTATTTTTATTTTATATTTCATTATATTTTCAAAGCAGATGAGATAAAACTTTTTAGATCACCGTTAGCCCCCAAATAATTGTTAAAGGTACATTTAAAATCGCGAAAAATCAATTCCTTTAATAGCTCATATTTCATAATGTAAAAAATAAATAAATAAATTACTTCTAATCCGTACTAGATATTTATTATACTTTTTTTATGAAAAAAGATCATTAGGTTTATGTGAGTATTTTGGCCTCAAATAAAAAAAAATGTTTTGTATGAAACAAGCCGCGCAGCCGTTCCTCTTAAGAAACATCAAACTAACCCGAAGTGCGCTAAAGTGTTCCTACTTTTTGTTCGAAACTCATAAATACTTATCTAACACTTAATGCGTATTTGATTATTTAATACTTAGTTACCAATCTTTCACTTATTTTTTTTTTTTTTAGAAACAAACAGTACATGTATAAAATAAGTGGTGTACAATTCACAATGTTTTAGAAAATGATTAGAAGGATCATGACCTGTCTCTAGCGGGTGGTTATATACATTTAACCGGGCGGTTTTAGTACAATACGCTAAAGAATACGCTCGAGAGCTAGTTCTCTTCATTTGCTTAGTAACTTTGAAAATAATAAACATTTATTGGGTAAAAATTAAAAACAAAAATAAATAAAAAAAATTAAAAATAAGTAAATAAATAAATTAATAAAAAAATAAAAAATAAAATAAAAAAGAATATTTAAAAAAAAATATATAATAAAAAATGATATATGATAAAGATAAAACCGTACCTCAGTGAAGAATGTGTGTTGTGTATAAGTGTATGTGGATGTGCATTTTCATATGTGTGTGTGTGTGTGTGTGTGTGTGTGTGTGTGTGTGTGTGTGTGTTTGTGTGTGTACCCCTGTGCTTTCGTTTTATTTTATTTATTTGTTTTATTTATTTTATTTTTGTTATTTGTACAATAAAGTTTACAAATAAGTAATTATTACTGATGTGCATGTATTACACGTCACTAATTATTGTAACTTATGTACTATTGGGTACTTTACATATAGCTAATGATAACTTAAAAACAAATGCATTTTTTCTTGCTTAAATTAATGTGGTTTGTACAATCTTTTTTAAATTTATTCATTGGTGTAATTTTGATTGGGATCTTTGTTTTCGGAATTTTGTGCCTGTTATGTAGCGGAGAGTTGTAATTGCGCATTGATTTGCTAAGGGTAATGTATTTTTCTTAAATGGCGGTAATGAGTCAAAAAACATTTCAAGATTTGAGTTGGGACCAAGATTTAATGAAGATTTTTTAAAGTACCATAAAACCAGTTAATTTTTTTAATTCAAAACGTCTCGAATTTTTGCTCACAAAATCGAGTATAGTGCATCTACCTAACGACAAATTCGACAGCCCAGTGACCTCACGCCCAACAAGCCATAGAATTCATGCGTTTTAGCAGGCTTTAAAAACTTAACACTTTAACAATTATTTCAACTATGAAAATTAATTTTTGATAAAAGTGTAATGTTTTTTTTATTATTTTTTATTGGCTGGAGTTTCTTATTGTCAAAACTTTAAAGTTAGAGAAAGTTTTGAATAATTTCACGATTCTTACAATTCTTCTATGCAGCAAGCACGAAGATTGAACTAAGTAAATACCGTTGGTATAAATCAGAGGTTCCCAAACTTTTTTGTCCCGAGGACCACTTGCCGATTTTTTCTGTTTTGTATAAACCCTCTGCTTTCCTAATTTTGATTTTTTTACAAATTTATCAGTCATAAATTTATTTTCGACACATAGCTACTCACTTTGATAGGGTTTACTGTAGAGTGGAAATCTTTAAAATAAAATATATGTTAGGTTTTATTGTCATACATTTATTAATTAAAATGAAACAAAATGCAAATCTAACATTTTTAGATAAAATAAAAACACACAGTGCTTTTAATGGGAGGGATGAGCCCGGTGCTTTAATATCAAATTTTCAATATTCGGCTTCAATTTGGTGAGGTTTAACCTTAAATCTCCCTGGTGAGTGATTTCCAATATGTTTTTTTTTTTTTGCAAGGTTTCGTTTTTTTTTTGAGATTCGGAACAGCGCTGAAACCCCTTTCCACAAGGTATGACGATGGAAAAGCTATCAAAAACTTTCTCGCGAAAGTCCATACTGCATGATATGTAACAGGTATATCTCTCTGAAGCCAGAATTGCTGATATCCCTTTCTAAATTGTAGTTCTTCGTTAGTGATTATTCCGATCAGTTCTTCTCGAACATGATATCCGTTACTTCAATGTCACAGTATGGGTTGATAATCCACGGTGGTATTTCCATAGTCAATACATCTTCAAACCTAATTTCGAAGTCTGTGTGAAGGACATTTAAATGTTGAACGTAAGCTGAAACGTCATCATCCTGACTGTCTGCGCCAAATTGTGAAACTGAGAAAATTCGCGCCGACCAATATTTTGCTTCATTAGTTTCATTCTGGCAAGAAAAGCTGCAATGATGAACTTTGTTTTAATCAAATTTAGAGTGTCACCTTGTAACTCAAAGTTAAGTTCATTAAATTTGGCAAAAAGATCTGTTAAATAGGCAATATCTGTTTTGTATTTGATTGTTTTTTCTTTTAAAATGGGATCTTTATCATTCAAAAACTCTAAAACAGTCTCAAAAAGAGAAAAAAATCATGTCAAACATAAGCCTTTTGACAGCCAGCGTACTTCAGTGTGAAGTTATCGTCATTTTCTTCACACAACTGAGCAAATAACCTAGTATTCAACGCGTTGCTCCAAATTTTGTTTTCTGCATTTATGAAGATTTGAAGAGATTGATGCAGTCTATCACAAAGATTTTTCGCAACTAAATGTTGTCGATGGATAACGCAGTGAATTTCAAACACCCCGGGTACATTTTATTTTAAATGGTTTATAAAACCATGATAGTGTCCAAACATTGCCAGGGGTCCATCTGCTGCTGCTGATATTATATTTGATAAAGGGATCGCTTTTTCCATGAAAAAATCTTTTAAAGCATGAAATATTGATTCGCCTTTAGTATCTGTAGTCGAAGTCCTCGCGAAGAGCAGTTCTTCATAGATTTTGTGATCCATAACAAAACGAACATATGCCAATGGTAGTGCTTCATTACCAGGTAAAGTTGACTCGTCCAGTTGAATGGAGAAATGAGTCGTTTGCAGATAATTACACAACAGGCTTTCAACATTATAACTAACGAGTTAACTTTATAGTTTAGTTTAACTTTATCGACACGTCTTTGAATTGTGTTGTTGTTCAAAGGAATTCTTTTGAGTATATCATAAGCAGGTTTGTGTAGAACAGTTTTTAAGACCTCTTCAATAGCTGGTAAAATAAGTTGTTCCCCGATAGTGTGCGGCTTTCTTGATTTTGCTATTAGTAGCGAGATATTGTAAGACGACCGCAAACCATCATCGTCTCTTTTGGAAGTCGAAGCGAACATAAAATCCAACGTGGGTCTAGTCTGCAGTTTTTCTTTCAGTGTTTGAAAGTATTTTAATTCTTTACCTAATTGATCAGTCTGACGCCTTCTCAGATGATCCTCCAGCTTGGATGGTTTCATAGCGTCATTGCTGAAAACTTTGTTGCATAAAAGGCACATGGGCAGGTGTTTGTCCAATATTGATGGGATGAAGCTAAACTTCAAATAATCAACGCTGTACTGCCTACATTTTTTTTGCTTTGGCCATCTTTAATAGCATTTATCTGAGGACTAAAATTCCAGAGTGGAAGATACTCTCAGTATCGCCCTGGTGCAAGACCACCATTCAGAAATGAAACGTTGCTTGAAATGGCTTTTAGCCGTGTTTGGTGACCAGATCTGAATAGCCAGGTATTTCCCCACCTCCCTCTTTCCCTTCCCATTCTCCTTCCCCTCCCCAATACCTTCAGCCTCACAACATTCCCCAATTGGGAATGCCATAGTCTCACTGGCTCCAGACGGTTGGGAGCAGTTGGGACTCTTGTGCGGTATTCATGTAAAAAAAAAAAAAAAAAAGCTATTTAAATATGTTAAGGCATAGGAATCAAAATTGTTTCCCGGTGTAAAACCATATTTTAATCTACAGAGATCTTTTATATAGATTTGGTGGAGAGGAATAATGTATGTACCTATCATAGAACCATGTCTTTAAAGATAGAAAGAAAACCATTGATGAATACACGTGTAAACTAACTAACTAACTATTACACCGTTTCCCCGCAGGAGTAGGCAGATAGGATATACCGCCATACAACTCCGCCGTGGCACATACTCCTTGCTTCATTTACATTCATACATCGACTCATACATACTCTACCATTATTCTGACTCTTCACATGGCCCGACTTGAGTATTTATTTATTTATATATACGCCTGCAAAGGCTTTTACATAATATAAGACACAATGAAAAAAATATAATCGGATTTATTCTCTCGGAGGAACTACAAACAAAAAATCCTATGAAAAAAATTACTTGCTTTTCTCCAGCACTCTCAAACAAGATGACATTGATTTACTTTGTCAAGATTTTAAATAAATAACTAAATCAAAGTGTCAAAAGTCCCGTTATATCTTCATGTTTGATGTTTGACATCTTAATATTTTGTATTTCAAGACTAACTATCATAGCACACATGTAGCTACGATACACTCCATAGTTATCTAATTATATTTTTGAAAATATTTGCTTAACACTTTTCTTCTCAAAATTCGTAAAAACAAATGAAAAATGTTTGTCTCTGATATTCGTATTTATAATGAACGAATTAAACAAGTCCATGCCAGCACGATTGGTTCAAGCCTTCGCCATTCTTGCAAACCACTGGTACAAGTCTGGATAAGCGTTGTTATTGCGCTTATGTACGCAATACGGCCGCGGCGTTGCTAGTTGCTACTGGTGGCAAATATGCAAGTTTTTACAAGTTACCCGTTCTGCGATCACAAAGCAAATAGCATTACCTACTTACACAATTTTATGAAATATACATAAAATAAGAGAAGTTATGTCTATTATAAGAGAGTACTATGTAAGTAACTACATAGGTACTATTTGTGAGGTAGATTATTACATTTGCGGGAAGCCAATATTTTGGTGACGGCCTGCTTAAATGGAATCCACTCTCGTGGACCCCCATTTAAATCTCATGCACCCCCAATTTATTTTTTCATTGACGGAGACCCCTTGCAGGTCGAAATCGACCCCTTGGGGTCGATATAGACCACTTTGGAAATGACTGGTCTAAGTACATAAAAAGCATCGTAATAAATCACCTAGATAATAATGGTAGGAGGAAAATAATTATAGAGGACCATTATATCGTATCAAGAACCAAAATATATTGTGGTTGAAAAGGGACTAGGAAGGTTATAATCCCCAATTTTTTATTTTTTTTATAAGGTTAAAAGTTCAACATCATCACTATTATTAGCGATATTAAGCTGTTGAGGGCGAATGTACATGCAACCAAATCTTTGACTTTTACCATTATTTATCATGTTAAAATAATTTTCGATATCACATTTTTTGTGGTGCCTTTGAAGACATTTTCAAATGAAATTGAAGTAAAGCCAGTTATTTCCAAGAAATACGTGATTGATAAAAGCGACAGCACGAAAAGGCGGCTCGATGGGAGAAGGTATAGCGTACGCTTGGTAAGATGAAGGTACCGAATTCGATTTGCGATCGCACTCAAATCTTTTTTAAATTTTTTATGTAAATTGTTTCAATAAATAAAAACACATATTTGTTTATCAACTTACATTTTTCTTGTATAAACTGCTAATGTGTTACTTGCAGAAGCTCAGCGGGTTAAAAATCCCATTGTATTCAAGCGATATTATAAAAGAAGAAAAAAATACGTACACTTGTTATTTATTTATTTATTTATTCACGCCTAGAAGGCTTTTACATGTTGATACATTTATCATATAGTTTTATTTGGGAATACAATAATGTACACATAAAATAATAAATAGATGTAAAAGAAGTAAGTAGATACAATATAACAGTATGTAGTTACAGCGTAATTATCACAATGAATAATAGTTTACCCTGTGGTTACATTACAACAGCAGGTTGTACAAAAGAGTATAAGAAGTAGTTTAGTGCATAAAATAATAACATAAGTATAAAAGAAGTGAGAATATAGATACTATGTAAATAGGTAGTTTCAGCGCAATAGGTGGGTAATAAAGGCAGTAGAATTATAATTACTATGACGTTGAACAGTTTATAATATACGTGTTTATAAAACAGCAAGCCTTTATTACACAATAATTATAAAAATAAAGTAGTGTTGAAACGAGAGCGAACCGAGTAGTAGTACAAGTTGTGATATCAACGTTATACAAGAGCAATAGCTAGGGTCGGGGAGCTGAGAAAAAAATATATTTTGTATTGTTTCGTACGCTGGCAATGTTTTCCAATTCCATAGATTTGTACATCCAAGTTGGGACCAACTGTCAAACTCTTAAATGACAACTTTTCTATGAAATTTCATTTGTTTCAAATATTTGTTTTAACACACTAAGATGTTGGCAGGCTTAGGAAGTAGTGCCGGTATACCTGACAAAGCTTGGCAACCCCCAGTAGCCATTTTGGAAACAACGTAAAGTACACACATAATCCTGACGAACAACAAACTTTACGATTTTACCTAACCCTAACCTATTTGTTTTCCTTTTATTTTCAGTATGGGTGATATAACTGTAGAAATGTACTGGAATCACGCTCCGAACACTTGCAGAAATTTCATGGAACTCGTTCGAAGGGGGTACTACACTAATACTAAGTTTCACAGGTAAAATTCTATTTGCAGTCCTTGTTTTCTCCTGACCCTCCTCTCTCTGGTCATCCGCTCTACGTGTCTAATCTAATCTTCCCTTTGTTCACTATGTTTTCTTCAGCCTTGCATTCTTTCCGGACCTCCACATTTATTTTTCCCAAATACACCTCTGGAATCTTATTTCTACAGCATTTAGTTTGTTTTCAATCTTCCTCTGCCGGTTCCATGCCTGACTGCCATATATTAGGGCTAGTACCAGCACTCCATTGTGGACTGCTAGCCTTCTTTACTATTGCATACTTTTCTACTGATACTGGCGGCAATTCCATTGGGAAGACGGCTAGTGGGATGATGTCATAGTCCCACTGGCGCGTAGTGCAGTATTATCATAATTTTTTTAATGATTATCTATTTCTTAATCTTGTTATTTTTTTTATTCTAGGATAATTCGCGACTTCATGATCCAGGGAGGCGACCCCACTGGCACGGGTCGTGGCGGCGCCTCCATCTACGGGCAGAAGTTCCCCGACGAGATCCACGAGGACCTGAAGCACACCGGCGCCGGCATCCTGTCCATGGCCAACTCAGGCCCGGACTCCAACGGCTCCCAGTTCTTCATCACCCTCGGACCCACCCAGTGGCTGGACGGCAAGCACACAATCTTTGGGCGCGTCCAGACCGGCATGGCCGTGGTTAAACGTATCGGACTGGTCGAATGCGACAACAACGACAAACCGGTGGACGATGTCAAGATTATCAAGTCTAACATACCAAAACTGTCAGGTTTTTGAATTGAACAATGATATAATTAATAAGAAATGAGCGCCCGAAATACTGACAGCGCTCACCTTGGCCGGCGACGCCGGCACCATGCATCTAGACATGTCCAGTCGGCACGAGGATGCATTGTGTAGCCGCCACAGGGTGCAGGGTGTCTGGGTGAAGATATTGGTGCGTAGGCTATAAAAATTTTGTGGTACGTATATTTTATAAAATAAAATTATTTTTAAATGTACAGAACTTTTATTATCTAAATAGCCATCCAAAACGGTCTGTCAACTGTCTGCCTACGACGTATCCTAAAATACTTTAGACATGTTGCTCGTCAAACTGAAAACTCCAACCTAGAGACACTCGTGGTCACCGGCAAAGTGGAAGGCGGGACAACCAGGGCCGATCCTGTGCTGGCGCAATTGGAGCAGTGGCCCGGCGCCAACTTGTCAAGGTGCTGATAATGCCAACTAATGCAGCACCTAAAATTAGAATCATTGAGCACCAGGCCGAGAACCGCAGGACAAATAATAATCCCTAAACTTAATACAACAACAGCTCAACACCATTTCACATTTCAGCCATAAAATGTTTTAACGAACTTCCTAAAGATATACAAGATGAAAAAAATTATGAAATTTTTTGAGGAAAAACTTCAAATATGTTTCATTTTACAAGAAACTAATTGTAGGTGTATATTATAAGTTCACTTGAAAAAAATATGTATATTTATATACATACATTATATAGATGTACTTCATTTCTAAAAATTTTGTTTTACTTTATTTTTTGAAATTAGTGTATAGACACCAGAACATCAAGTTCATGGTAGTACTGTAGAAATTACTTAAATGCATAAGAAAACATAATAGTACTCCTCTCTAAACACGAGAATTTCTCAATTAGGGAGGTATTCATTTTTAAAATAGAAACCTTTGAGGTTATTCTTCACTAAAACGGTACTATGCAAACCATCCAAATATTATTAATTACAGTAATTACCACTTAGATGTCTATTAACGCTCCCAACGCCCATGTAGGTACCTACCTAGTACATTAATTTTAATAATATCAACCTAAAAACTGAAAATAATACTAGCACCTCACACCAATCATCATTCCCATGGAACTTAGATCGTTCCATACGTTTATGAGTCATGTGTATGTGCCTACCTATCTTTTGTTTGAATGAAAAATTCACAAGTGTGAGAAAACGAGACAGATACAGAAAACGCAGTGTAAAATGAAACGCCTATAGATTAGCGTACGTTCTAATGAAAGAGTGAGGCAGAGCTATGAATTCATAGTGACGTTTCCATCTTCCAGTTTTATTTTTTTTTAAAGAAATACAAACATTCCCAAGTTACGAATAACGTGACAATATTTGAAAATCTACTGCCATCACAGTAAGCGGAAGATGTTGCTTGTGTTGCGATGGAGGACTTGCCAGCTGAGGAATTGAACTCACAACGCTTGGGTGCAACCCATACACAATGCCAAGTAGATGACCGGTCAAAGGACGTTTTCTGAGCAAGGAACGTAAGTAATAAATACGTATGGCGTTAGTTCTGTTTGCAGCTCGGGTACGTATTCCTTCACCATGTTGACGAATAATATGGGTTCTGTAAATTTGATAGGTCTGTACTCCATAGGATTATTACTGCAGTACTATATGTACACAGGATTAACAGGGACAGGATTGTCGTAAGTAATTTTTGTGTTACTTTGAGTTTGGCAAACGGCTCCAAAATTTTACTTGCAGAAGGTGCCGTTTGGCTCAGTGCCGGCCCAGAGAACTAGCAGAGGAAAATCATCGATGCGTTGGACCGATCAAGTATCACAGCCGTCCTGAACGTCGGTTCACCGTAATGTTAATTACTGATTACTGAAACTAATTTAAAGGAAGTGATATTATGTATATCAGTATTAAGTAATTTATAGAATATGTAAATTATTTCATTCACTAGTGCTCATATTCACCAAGCTCTGCTAAATGAAAAGTCAAAAAAATTTCACAGTCCACGACATTGTAAATAACTAAATGTGTAAAAAATGTTTTTTTATTTTCGTACCAATATCCGATTACACAGAATACATAACACGAAATGAAATAAACAAGAGCTACAGAAAAAGAGCAGCACATACATAATACAAAAATGAAGCAATGACAAAAATATACATTTGAGAGAACATTCAAGTCAAAACCTGAACAAAGTTTTAGTAGAGTCCATAATTTTTGATATTCTAAATTTTCTAGTTCTAATTTCGTATCATTCAAGTCATTCAGACTGGTACCAAAAATTTCAAGGCCCTGACTTGAGTTGACAAGTCTCGACATTCTGGACAGTGGAGAATGGTACCCATAATTTGTAGTGTTTATTGAGGAAAAGCAATTCATCGTTTCTTAGTCTGCAACTGGGAATGTTGAAGTGAATGAGTTGCATCAAAATGCAAATGAGATCAAAGTTTTTCCTACGCTTTTCTAATGTAGAAATGTTTATGATTTGTTCAATTTCAACATAGGAGTAATCGCCTCTTTCTCGTAATATAAAAATTCTCGTGTTATAAAATTTTATAATAAAAATATTAATTTTTCAACTAAATACCAACTCTTCTTTTGCCACCAATCTTCTAATAAATATAAAATTAATAGTAAAGAATAAAATAGGAACTGTAAAAATCGTATCCTTCTCCAAGCATAAATTTTCCAATAAAGCTGTATTTTTCTGAAGTATCCCGCCAGGTAAGAATGTTCTTCGGTATCTGTTTGTACATAATTAGGTAGATAATAGGAAGTAATATTTGTACAGCACTATACAAATCGATGGTGTTTGGGAATACCCGATAACTGCATTTTGGGTTATTTTGACGGCCTCCATGGTGGAGGGGTAAGGCTCTCGACTACGAATCCGAAGGTCGCGGGTTCAAATTCGCGCGTGCGCAAGTAATTTTTATTTAATTAATTTGTGTTGTTTCACAATTACTTCATTTAAAAATAATATATAGTATATTTGCGCACCTTCCAGAGTGGAAGATTCTCTCAGTATCGCCCTGGTGAAAGACCACCATTCAGAATTGAAGCGTTGTTTGAAATGGCTTTTAGCCGTGTTTGGTGAGCAGATCTGAATAGCCAGGTATTTCCCCTTTTCCCCACCTTCCTCTCCCCCCTCTCCTTCCCTTCCCCAATACCTTCAGCCTCACAACATTTCCCAATTGGGAATTCCATAGTCTCACTGGCTCCAGACGGTTGGGAGCAGTTTGGGACTCTTGTGCGGTATTCATATATAAAAAAAATTCTGTTGCTATTATAGGTAAAAATACAGTTACTGATGCATCTACTTTCGATTAGTAAAATCCTGTTATCTATATTTAATTTGTAAACATCCTAAACACCATGATCAAGTGATGATGTATGAACAATCATAGTTGTTAGTTTGGTAAAAACGTGACAGAAGGTCTTAACATATTTGTATCGGACGTGTTTGCCTCTCCCAGAATGTTTTGACACGGCCATTTTCGTCTCCACATTTGTTATATTCGACTTATGTAGATTGTTGATATTATGTCTAATTTGTAAGGGAATCGGGTCATATGGAAAATAAATATTGCTTCACTGTCCGCGAACGCACCCGATTCCTGATCTCTTCGTTAATGTATGCTGGACAGTCTGTGAGGAGCAAATGAATGACTTGAATAAAGCGTCACAGCAGTACGGCGGTGGGAAAGAGAGGGGCTTGTCGGGCATCTACAGAGTGCGGTAGGTCCGCGCGTCGTAGACTGCCTCAAGTAGCCTGCGAAAACCAAATCGAGTTCGTTAGCATCAACCGCCCGCTGGACAAGACGCCCTCTCTCTCGACTGCCCACTCTGACTGATCTACTCGCCTTCTTTCCTTCTGACCACTACTTACCCTGGACCCCCATCAGACTATTGCCTCTCACTGGACCCAGACCAAGTAATGTCACACAGACAAGACCCGCAAAATTACATAAGTCATAAATAAGGGTCTTGTCATTAGTACCATTCCTCCTTGCAGAAGGAACGGTAGGTTTTGCTTTCTCCCCCCCCAGCCCTCTCCACAAATCGGAATCAGCTGCCCCCCTACAGTTCGTTTGTGTGCCATTACGTCTGGTACAATATTCACAAACAGTTTTGCACTTATCAGTTTATTCCCAAATGATACTGAAATTTTCCAATTTTATTATTATAATCAGTTTAAATTGCCAGAGATGCGAGGTTTTTTTAAATGTGAATATCGCACAAGTTCCAACTTCTCCCTACCGTCCAGAGCCAGTGGGAGTATGGCATCCCCTATTGAATGTTGTGAGGCTGAAAGGTGTGGGAAAGAGAAGGAGATGGGAAGAGGTAGGTGGGGTAGTACCTGACTATTCAGATGTTGTCACTATACACCGCTAAGGCCACTCAAGCAACGTTTCGATTCTGGATGATGGTCTATCATCAGGGCGATACCGAGAGTATCCATCACTCTACAGTAAGCCTTAGACATGCAAAAATATTATTATTCCTCTCTCCTTCAGTTTGAGGTATCCCTAAAAATTTGATTTTTACATGTGAAAAATTATTTATGCAATTCAAAGGAGGTCAAATAATATTAAACAGATGGATGATTTCTTTTATCCTTATTCAGGATTAAATTAATAGATTTGTGTATTATGTATTACTTTATTTAAAAATTATAAAATTATTTTCAAATCTTTTCCACAGGAAAATGTATAAATATCTGAAATATGACGGTAACGCAAGCGTGCCATCTTGGGATCGGAAAGAAGGTTAATGTGAAGTGGATGGTATCTGCTTGGGTTTAGTGCTGCTTTTCAATTTTAAATGCACCAATTTAATGTGCGTACCCAACGCAGATTGTTGTCTGAACGTATCGGGACAGTGCGTACATTGGAACGGGCGCTCGCCCGTGTGTATGCGGATGTGGTCATTCAAGATGCGTCTAGAGGAAAAAGCCTTATCGCAAACGGTGCACGCAAACTTCTTAGGGGGCACGAACCCTTGGTGCTTCCGCTTGATGTGGAACAACAAGGACTTCTGTGACGGGTAACGAGCGCCACACGTCTCGCAAACGTGGGTCGGACCCTCCCCGTGCCTCGCTCCGACATGATGCAACAGATCTCTGTTGGAGATAAAAGCACTCGGACAAACGTTACATTTATACTTCAAAGCCTCGGGGTTTCGATGACTCGCCGTGTACTTCAGATGGCTGTATAGATTCGTGGCAGTTTTGAAGTGGCGGTCACATTCTATGCAGTAATGCGTCGGGAGATTTTTATGACGGTCTTGATGCGCCTCGAAACGCTTCGGTGAGTAGAATCCTTTAGAACAAATCGGACATATAAATGTGGGCACTCCGCTGTGACTGAGTATGTGTTCTTTGAATGTGACTTTGGTATCGTATTCTTTTCCGCACGTATCACATTTGAATCGTCTCCCCGTGCCGTGGTGAAGTCTCGTGTGGTTTTTAAGACTCTTGTACGACGTATATCCTTTTCCGCATTCGGAACATTTGATGCTGATCGTGTGGCCCACGAGGTGGTTCTTGAAAGAGTTCTTGTAATAGAATCGCTTGTCGCAAAGATCGCAGATGAGTCGTAATGCGTGGGTTGTTCGATGATTGCTCAATTTGTCCGGTTGCTGGAAGCGTAAGGAACAGATTGGACATACATGCGGACCGTTTGATTGGCAATGTTTCGTCATATGGTTATCTAGAACATGTTGACTGTAGAAACTGACAACGCATAGTTTACATTTAAAAGGAGACTTGATATAAGATTCTTCATTGGCTCTGTCTTCCCGTTCCTTCAATTGTTCTTCGAGAGTGAGCAGGACCTCGCTGGCTCTGTCGACCTGTTCTAATATCTGCCGAGGGATATCCAGATCTTCTTTCCTGATCTTTTTCGACTTTTTTTTACGCCTTACAGCTTTGGTTGTATTTTTCGAATATGACCGCTTTTTACTGTCGTCCAATTCTTCCTCTTTTATTGGAATTTTGAATTCAACCATGTTACTAGCTTTATCTAAAACACTATGCGTATACTTGATGTCATCTGTGTCTAATAAATGTAAATTATTGTCTAAACTGTCTGAAAACTCGCAGCTCTTTTGATCCATTTCCAATTCTGAATTAAAATCGCTGACATACTTAACCGTTCTTATTCCAAATTCTTCGTACAAATCAGGTTCAGATTTGACATCAGAATCGGTTAGGCGTTCATACATTGCGGTTATGTTATTTCTATCAGGTTTCTTGCCTCTGTTTATGGAAGTAACTTCGATGGTGCCCTGCACAATGCTCAAACACAATGTATTGGAAAAAGATGGTTCATTATCCAAACCAAAAACGTGTTTTTCCTGCGTGAGATAACTTCCTGGAGAATCAGTATCTCGGTGAGAAGAATACTCGATGAGCGCAGTCTCCGCTCGTGAACACATGTCTCTAAACTGTGAAATCTTCTTCATTGTATGAGAGCATCGGAAGCATATACAAAAATCTGTATTTGCAAGAACATTTCCAGTCAGAAGTTGCAGAATATAACTGTAGCTTTTCCCAGACAACAAACCATTGGCTTCGGTGGTTAAGCAACACCGGCACACTCTGAAGTCACACATTTTGGTGACATTAATACTGTTTCCGTTAATATTTCTGTTTATTATTAACAACAATACGAGAGATATTCAATAAAATTAATATCCAATATAATGTACTGCATTCCAAGCACTCAAAAGAGTTTCGGCATTAACTAAGAAGCCAATTATTGAATAAACTACGCAAATCACATTTTATTCAGAAATTGTTCAATGTTATAAAACACCATCAAAACATTCAACTGACAAGTGACAGCTGCAGCCATAGATATACCATTCACGATATGCCATTCACGCTGGAGCTGACAGTCGTTTTATCTATCCTTTTTAATTTTTTGAGAATTTACTGGCGCCATGATTTTTTTAGTATTGGGCCGCCCGCTCATCTAAAAAGCATATAAATACTTTTAACTATTTCTAATTTTGAAACTGTCAATTCATTATGGTATTCAATTTTAATATAATAGTTTTGTTAATTAAAAACCTTTATAACTTTCTTCCACTTTTTACTTTCGTCCGGACCGGTTTCATCCTATCACGGGCATCTTCAGACTGGTAATTTTAAAACTAATCTATGGTATATATTATATCAATCTGTCGGGAGTTTTTTTATTTTTTTATTTAATATGATAATTTTTTTTTACAGAGAGTATATAAATAAGACATGATTCATATAGTGTAACAAAAATATAATATAGCTATTCCTCACCATAAAGAAACAAGGTTCTTGTGTTTGGTGAGTGATTATCGCTTAATTAATCAGATCATAACTTGAAATATTGTTGTACAATAGCAGGAAAATATGAATTTGTCGTGTAAATTTTGTAATTTATCACTAGTAATAGTATTAAAGAAAAGAAAGTAGAAGAAAAGAAGAGAAGATAATAATAAAAGAAAAAAAAAATCTAATAATAATAATAAATAAATAAAAATTTAAAAAATTGTTACAGTAGTTTGAGGTAATTTTTTAATCTATGTTGAAATTCATGGATATTTTCTATAATTTTAAGATCAGATGGCAGATTGTTAAAAAAAGTTATTCCTAGATATAGGTATGTGTTTTGCGTATGCTTAGTATTGAATGGCGGGATTTTAATGTTTTGATCATACCTTGCGGATATATTAAATTGTAATTTATTTAACGTTTTTTCTTTAAAGATTTGAATAATTGCATATTTTTTATAAATTTTATCTACTGTACGTACATTGAATATTGTAAAGAGCTTTTCAGTGGAAAATGATGATGGTCTTTTTAAAATTACCTTTATTATCAATCTTTGAATTATTTTAAGTGGACTTAAAATATTATCATATGTTCCCCCCAGCCAATAATTCCATATTGTAAAATAGACTGAACAATTGCATAGTACACTCTTTTTAGGTTTTCTAGTCTAAGAATATTTCTTAGTCTTATAAATATATATATACATTTTCTAATTCGTTTAACAAGTTCACAAATATGTGTTTTCCATTTAAAATGCTGGTCTATATATACACCAAGGTATTTAATTTTGGAAGTTGGACTAAGTATAGAACATGCTTGATTACAATTGATTCTGTTGCAGTTACTTTGGTGTATTATAATTTTTATTTCTGGTTTTGATTTAAATTTATTGATAGAGAAAGGAATAAATTTTGTTTTTCCAGTGTTAAGGGAGAGTAGATTATTATCGAACCAATTTTTTAATATATTAATATCAGTATTTGCTAGCTTGTTAATAGAATTCCAGTCAGTACCTTCAATTATTATGACAGTGTCGTCAGCATAAGATATTATTTTTCCGTTTAGCTTTTGCATGAATATGTCATTTACATAGATGATAAAAAGTAGAGGTTCCAGTACTGTACCTTGAGGTATGCCAAAATTACTTGTTTTTTTATGACTAAGTACCTCGTATAAAAATAATTTTACCACTTGAGGACGTTTGAAAAGATAGCTTTTTATCCATTCCAGAGCTGTACTATTTATTCCAATGTTGCTTAATTTAATTATAAGTTTGTCACGAGATATGCTATCAAACGCTTTTTAATACCATTGCTTCCTAATGTTGTGCATTTTTAAATAATGTTCCGTCACCAATAAAATAAAATTCTAGTCATAAATATACAATATTGGAAAGCAATGGAACTCACTCCTGGCAGATGCTATATATGCTTTAATTTTAAAATTACCCGTCTGGAGATGCCTGTGATAGAGTAAAACCGATCCGGTAAAAAATAAAAAGTGGAAGAGAGTTACAAAGGTTTTTTAATAAAAAAAAATGAAGTAGTACTAATACCAAAAACGTATATATATGTTTAACACATTTTTTAATTAAGGGTAACTCCGGAACGACTGTCAAAACGTCAAAAAGTATTTTATTGTACAACTTGATTAATATTTAAACGTTTTTAATTGTTTTAAAATACAATAAAAATACCGTCTTAATAAGAAATTTGTGAAACTTCAAGACTAATTCCAGTAAAATGGATCATTTGAGAGTTTGTCGCTGTTGTTTATCAACCGAAGCCAATGAAATGTCGTCCGGCAAAAGTAGTGCCCAAATTCTACAGATTTTGACCGGTTACAACCCAAAAATAGTAGCTTTCTGGCTCTGCTACTGGTGCGAGCACGCCATGAAGAAGATTTCTCGATTCAGGGACATGTGTCTGCAAGCCGAATCTGCACTCAGAGAATATTCAGCTCTGATGGACAAAAAACAGGCCATAAGTTACTTCTTGGAGGAAAAAAATAAACTTAATCTTGGCAGTGAACCGTCCTTTTCTAATACGCTATGTTTGAATGTGATGATCGAACGAGTTAACAGTCCTATTGCAATCGTTTCGTTCAATCGGGCCTCTAAGCCGCCGAAAAATTTCACCAAAAACATTACTGCAGTCATACAAAGGGAACTTCAAATTGACATCTCACCAGAACCAGACTTAAAAAAAGAATCAAAAACAAATGAAATTGAATTCGTAGATTCAAATTCAGAAATTAGAATAGATAACACAAAAGCTTGTTGTTCTGGCAATTATTTAGAAACAGTTGAAAAGAAATATCAACCAACGGAAGAATTGAAAATGCCCGTTGATATGATTGAGATAGAAGTTCCGATTAAACAAGAGTTAGTAAATGATAGTGGAGAAGAAACAGAATTAGATTTGAGTGATGGACTGGTAAAATCAAATTCAAAACAAGAACTGAAGAAATATAGTCATATTGCGCGACAACCTAAAACTAGCTTAATATCCAAGGAGATATTTGAACATGTGGAAAAGGCTAGCGAAGTTATTCTCTCAATAGAAGAACAACTGAAAGAAAAACACGACAGATCTAAAGAAGATTCTTATATAAAGGCTCTATTTAAATGCCAACTTTGCGTTCTCACATTTCACAATCAGGCAGCTTTAAATAATCACATGAAGAAGCATTGTGCATCATTTGGTTCGCACGAATGTCCAATATGCTCCATCCGCTTCCCAGAGTTTGACCAGTTGTACCGCCACCGAATCAAGCACTCCATGAGACTCATCTGCGATCTATGCAACAAGCGGCTATCATCTAAGGAAGCGTTCAAGGACCATCTCGTAGCACACACCGTCGATTACCCGTGCCCCGTTTGCGGGAAGCGCTACAATGTCCGCAAGAGTCTCCAATGTCACATCCGACATAAACATGGTCCGGGACTAAAATACAGATGCGATACTTGCGGAAAAGGTTACGCAAATAGATCCACGTTCGCTGAACATGTTCAAAGTCATAGCGGAGTGCCGTTGCACACGTGTCCTGTCTGTTCCAAAACCTACTTCTTAACTTCCAGTTATGAAAGTCACAGATTATCGCATAAAGAAGCCGTGGCGTTTGCGCATTACTGCGTCGAATGCAATCTACATTTTAAAAGCGCTTCACTGTTGGGGCAACATCTGAAGAATTCATCTGCGCATTGCGACCAGTCCGCCTTCAAGCACAGATGTTCTCTGTGCCCGCGCGGCTACAAGAGCGCATGCCATTTGTCCGCACACATGATAGCCCAGCACAACGAGGGCCCTGCTCATGTTTGTAAAATTTGCGGTAAAAGTTACTCGTCGCAGAGGAATCTCTTAAACCACATAAAAATTAAGCATGAAGGATATAAGCCTCCTAAAATCTTTGCCTGTACCATGTGTGAAAAAAAATTCTCAAGTAGAAAGATTGTGAAAGATCACATACGTACACACACCGGAGAACGTCCATTCAAATGTACGCAGTGTCCCAGTGCATTCAAGACGTCCACTACGTTGGCTACACACGTTAAGTTAGTGCATTTAAAACTCGGTCGCAATGTTAGTAAAAAGCCAAAAGCACCTAGAAAAGTGACAATAAGTGAATCTGATACCAGTTTGGATTCCGTAATAGAATGACGATAGACAAATAAATATTGTGCCCCAACATTCCTCCATCCTGCATACCTTATTACTATAGAGCAGTCTCTTTGACGGAGGTAGGCTATCAACCTCCACGGTCGCTTCGGCCGCGGTCGCTTCGGCTGCGGTCGCCTGGGTCGCAGTCGCCGGTGTTTTTCCCGTGACCGACGTCATTAATACGTTGGCTACGCACGTTAAGTTAGTGCATTTAAAACTCTGTCGCAATGTTAGTAAAAAGCCAAAAGCACCTAGAAAAGTGACAATAAGTGAATCTGACCAGTTTGGATTCCGTAAACACTGCGTGAGATAAATTAAAGGCATTAAACCAATTTTAGAATTGAAATAGAATGACGATAGACAAATAAATATTGTGCCCCAACATTCCTCCATCCTGCATACCTTATCACTATAGAGCAGTCCCTTTGACGGTTGGCTTCAACCTCGTTAAAACGACATGTCCTGTGTAAAGATGTACAAGATTACAAAAGTCTATTTTTCATACTTCCAAGATTTGCTTTGTTTCCAATCACTGAAAGAAGCCTAAGAGTACTATGAAAATATACATCAATTATTCATAATTCATAACTTGCATGCTTTTGATGAAATGCACAAATAATGTGTATTAGTTGATCCCCAACAAAATTGTTAATAATATGTACATATTTATTTCGGCCATTGGCAACTCTATTTGTGATGCCCTGAAAACGTTATTCCATCAAATCAAATAATAATTATTAAAAAATATCAATAAGGAACTCCAGTGAAAAATATTAGAGATATGTATACAGATCAGCAAACGCTGATTAAGAATATACAAGTTTTATTATACATAGAATTTATATTGTTATAAAAGTTAATAAATAATCATCTCATCAAAACACAATGTTATGTTGGTACCATTGCATTCGGAACATCTGACGTCACGGGTCACGGCAGCGCGTATTCTTGTTTTGGATTTGTATGTGAGTTTTTATTTGTCGATTTTTTTAAATTTTGGCGAAATTTAAACTTATGGAAGCTCTATAATTGTTTTTCAATATAATAAAAAAACTATTTTTAATGAAGTAAATAAGAATATTCAAGGGCAAACCAATATGAATATTATGATAATGTTAATTTTAAATACTATTACATATTATTCTTCGAGTTTCTAAAAGGGTATGTAATTTTATTGCTCATGTTTAGTTATGGTTTACTATGAATAGAATATGAAATTATGTAGGGTAAAGCTCATCTTTGTTTTGACATTCGACAATCTAAGCTCAAAACTGATCAAAACCGACCGGCCATAGATTTAGAGCGTTTTGGCGGGCTTTGAAAAATTGAAACTTTGTAAATTATTTTAATTATGAAAACTAACTGTAGAAAAAAAAAACGAAACATACCGGTATTTAAGTTTGAAAGTCACTATTGATAAAAAAAATTGGACTGGAGTTCCTTATTTCTGTCGTTAACTGTAATGGGTATACTGACAAAAACACATTAAAGCCATTCACTTGCTAAAATTCCAACGAAATCACGCACTCCTTATGCACGTGGTGACAAGTTCGAAATTCTCGCTTAACATCAGCCGCATGTTTTGATTTACGCAAAAAAACGTCACCAAAACGCGTGTTTTATTTTAATTTGTAAAGCTCAGGCATAAATATTAAAATGTTTTACGGTTATACTAGTTTACGGTTATATCCAAAAAACTTAATTTGCCACAATGAGCAATACGACAATATCGGAAAAAGGGTTTGTGAGTAGGAGATTTTGAACATTGAACATTTTTTTTTAGGCTAAATTAAAATTATGAATGGTAAAACTCATCTCGTTTGATATTTGAATTCTAATGTCAAAACCGAACAGCCATAAATTTTTTATTGTTTTGGCAGACTTTGAAAAATTGAAAATTATTTTAATTATGAAAACTAACTTTAGGAAAAAAAAGGGAAATAATGATTAGAACGTCTTTATTGATTTAAAAAAAGGAAAAAATCGACTGGAATTCCTTATTGAATATTTATTATTACTGTTACATTCTTTCTACAAAATATATTTTGTTTCTGTACACTAAAATAGGAAAGGTGGTCAATTTTGCTATTACAATTTCATGACTGAAGAAAAACTTTGGGCATTTATAAAATAATACAAGTGGCAGACAGATTTTTTTGTAGAAAACCCATTGTTAAAGATAATGCATGACCCCACCCCCCCCCCCACTACTTATAATTTGCTGCCATTTTCTTTGTATTGTATGTCCTTTTTTTTTAGCCAATAACAATATTCCTGCTATTGTCCCCACAACAGTTGTCTTTGACTATAAAAAGACTCGGGGAGCTTTTTCACCCTCGATTATGGTATTATAGATTATTTTTTTAATGATTGGAGTCACTTTTGTTTAAATATTATATTTCGAGCGGTAAAATACATTTTCTATGATTAACAAACATTTCAACGGCTAAAATTTGAATGAAAAAGAAAAGTCAGCCAATTGTTACAGGGCGAGTTGCATTTTATATCTGTCACATATTGTAATAATGAAATTATACATTTACATATGTATATATGAAACTATTAGGTTCGATAAAATATCACATAATGATCCTTTGGAGCACAAACGTCACTGGAGAATGCATAATTAAAACCCCATTAGCGAAACATGTAATCAAAAAGAAAAGTTTTTTGGCTCTCCGGGAAAGTTGTGCTCCAATGGGTCGATATGAATCGATTAACTAGATAAATTTGTAGCATTGTTAAATTCGTAACGAATAGGTGATTTTATCATCTAGACAAGAGTATATTTATATTGAATAAGATGCTTAGGTTTAGTTTGACAATAGTAGAAAAATATTATGAAAGTGATACACATATGAAAGAGTCGGGGATCAATCAGTGTACGTCACCATGTTAATCCTAGCATCCATTGGAATTCCAACATCAAGTGGAAAAAGAAACAGAGAACAGCCACCGATGAGTTGGACTGACAATTTTGAAAGAATTGTCAGATTCGGATGGGTGAGATTTTGAGAGATGCCTTTGTCCAAAGTGGACGATACAAAACTTAGTAACAAAATGCGACTTACACTGATTTGCTTCTGAACTTCCCTAACAATTGTTACACTTTATACTTCTAAGACATTCAATTTCATTGCAGTTCATTATTTGAAAGTTTTTATATGGAATTGTCATTTATAATATTTCCATCCGATGTGTGTTATCGAACCTCCGATATGATTACAATGTTGATATGATGCAGAATGATACCAATGCATAAGAACTACTAAAATTACCAATGAAAGCAACTGGAACTAAGTTTACAAAATAATTTTGTCACCTGTTTTTTTTGTTTAAAGGAGAAGCTAAAGAACAATAAATGAATTTAAAAATATACTTAGGAATATATGAATACATATATTCCCGACGATGAAAGCATCGCTTTCGAAACATGTGGATATCAATGTATATTTATAAAGTGGTGAATACGACACCACAAAGTGAATACCAATCGTTTGAAGAAATTATAAATAAAATTTAATGTGAATGCCACACAAGAGTTAGAATTGGAGGCAGTGAGACTATGGCATCCACAATTGGGGTATTTTGTGAGACTGGAGGTAGTAAAGATGTAGAGGAGGAAGGCTGGGAAGTGCCTGGCTATTTAGATCTGGTCATCAAACACAGCTAAAGCAACATTTCGACTCTGAACGGTGGTCTCACCAGGGCGATACTGAAAGTATCTACCACTCTATTTCTGGATGTCATATTATTTTATAAATTTTAATGCATTTAAAGATTTATAATATGAGTCACCGCTTTTATGGCATTGTTATTTAATGGCTACAGTTTACATTGCAAGAGTACTGCGTACTACACGGGAACAACTGATAATCTGCAATTACTAAATACGCACTGATGAAAGTTGATTGGCGTGTCGCAGAGTTCCCATTAGTGGATTTTAGCCAAAGATTTGAGAATGTTACTTCAGTTTTGAGGAAGAAATGCAACAGGTGATTTTTTCTTTTATTACAATGCCCTTGCCCGCGTCGCCGCACTGAGTGTTTTGTAATTTTTGTCGAAAACCGCACAGCCCCACGTGTCTAAACTACCTATTCAATTGATATCAACCCGTGCAACATTTTTTTGCTCCTCTGAATAAAAAAGTCCACAAAAGGGAAACGCTTTACCGATAATGGAAGAGGTGAGACAAATATCGAGAGGAAGGCATCTGGATTGATGAGTTCAAACACAAAAGTGCATTGCATCTAATAAAGATTATTTTAAAGGTAACCGAAGTAGTAACCATGTAAAAATAAATGCTCGATTTTTTATAAATAAATTGTGGTTACTTTTCGGTTCCCCTCGTATATCCCTGATTTCTGTTTTAATTTGATCAAACATTGACAACAGAATGTACGCGAGAACGAGCTGCATCATTCCGCATCGATATCAACATTGTGATCAGTCGCCCGCACTTAAACCTACGGACTAGGTTGTAGAGTAGTCCAGGCCTACATGAAACTGTATCAGTGGCTCTCGCCCTTCTTGCCGGCCACCCGCTTGAAGTCCGTCATGTTGGTGGTGCAGATGGGCGATCCGTAGAAGGCCAGGTGCTCGATCTGCGTGCTGTCCGCCCCGCTCTGATTGTCTTTGATGAATACCTGGATGTCCTGGACGTTCTGGAACTTGACGAAGCGCAGCGGAACGGGCCTGCCGTCCAGCTCTTGGCTTGTTAATCTGAAACAGATTTTCAATATTAATTTTAATTAAAACACAGGATTTCCACCCGACGTTTGAATTTCATCCGTGGCATCTATCAAACGGATTGCCCATTTTGCACAATGGGAGATATGTCATGGAAACATGCCGACTATTGCCGAGCTAAGACCAAACTGCACGGGCTATCAAAGTGGCTATGCAATGAAAGTTATGTGTTTGGTGTGTAGATTAAAACAAAGGCGGGATGCTGATGTGTGCGTAGATGCGATTTATAGTAGCATGGATGAACGATGTAGGAGACACGCATTGTTCCATACTAATAATGGTTCAAGGCCCATCTCCTTTGTGTCTATTATCTATGCCTATTAGTACTGATGGGCATTAGTCTAAAATATAAACATAGAAAAAATGCAGTGATCTAATCGTTTAATTTGCTTTATATTTCAGCACCAGGATGGTTCAAGTGTAAAATTATGTAACTTTAAAAGGGTAGTATGGTTCAGGTGCATATTCTTCACATTATCGTATACATGGTGTTCAGAAATCAGTGGTACTACTTTCCGAAAGGGGGTGGCTACAGTTAGACAATAAAATGTAGACGTTAAAATATATCATTACTTAAAAACATTTAAATTCTTGGTTCATGTTTATTTATACACGGTATCCGGAAACTGGTGAATCTATGTCACACAGAAAACTGAAAAACGTTTTTTCGCACATGTATTTTTTACGGCAACTTTAGGGTTAACAAACTATTGAAGCAGGGTCTGCGCTTCGATGCATTTTAACGGGACAATAAACAGCTGATAATAACCCCACTTTGTATTTGAACAAACCAACTTATGTGATGTAGATACACCAGTTTCCCCGCTTGATTTGTACATACCCCTGCTGGCTCTTTCGGTAAAGAATATGTAATATGGGGTATAAATATCCTTACGTGACTTCTTGGACAGGCTGGTTGGAAGTGGCCATGTCGAAGTCCAGGGTACGTGGCTGGTTGATGAATAGCTTCAATGTCTTTGGACCCTCGGCTGCAGGAGCCTTGATCTTCAGAGAGTGGATCTTCACCGCCTGAGAGGAAAAAGTACAAATAATTTATTATTTATTGTAATTTCTTCAAATGATTGATAACTTTGTGGAGTCATTATTAATTATATAATTAAAAATATATTTTGTATACACCACTTTCGTTAAATATATAAATATTTCGACATGTTTCGATAGCAATGCTATCATTCTCAGGAATAAATGAATACTAAAAAATAATTTCAAGTATAGAAAAATGAAAAAATTAGAACAATAATTTAAGAATATACAAAATATAAGTATATTTTTAATTATACTATTATTTATTGATGTTCTATGCTTTTTGTGCTATGATTGGGGAATTATAATGGCGTCATTTGTACCGCCCCGTCAATACCAGCTTCTTCTAGCTAACTCACTTGGTTGAATGTAATGGAGATGATGAGTTGTTCATCGCAGTCACTTTCCAAATACCCTCCGGTAGCCGAGAGTGCGTTGAGCATCGGATGTTCATCGGATTCATTCAGGCATACGCACTGACCTTTGGTTATGAAGGTGGCGAGATCCATCTGTTGGGGAAAAGGGAAACAAAATCATTTAATTAAATTATTTACTTTCATGCGTGGCTCACAAACCTGCCAAATTGCGGTACAGTCCCTATTCTCTGGAATAGCGATAGTCCGAAGGTCTGTAGCCAGTGGGACAATGGCATCCACAATTGGGGTATGTTGTGAGGTTGAAGGTAGTGGGGAGTGAAGACGAACGTGGGAAGTGTCTGATTGTTTATTAGGAGACCACAAATGAAGAAATATTAGATCGATAAATAATAATGCTTTATTCAAGACGGCCTCCATGGTCGGGGGATAAGGCTCTTGACTACGAATCCGAAGGTCGTGGGTTCAAATCCCGGCATGCGCAAGTAAATTTTATTTAATTAATTTGTGCTGTTTCACAATTAATTCATTTATAAATAATATGTAGTATATTTGTGCACGTTCCAGAGTGGAAGATACTCTCAGTATCACCCCGGTGAAAGATCACCATTCAGAATTGAAACGTTGCTTGAAATGGTTTTTAGCCGTGTTTGGTGACCAAATCAGAATAGCCAGGTATTTTCTCACCCTCCCCTCCCAATACCTTCAGCCTCACAACATTCCCCCAATTGGGGATGCCATAGTCTTAGTTGCTCCAGACGGTCGGGAGCAGTTGGGACTCTTGTGGGGTATTCATATAAAAAAAAGGTACGCAGGGGTAGTGCGATGCAATGCATTCCCCATGGGTTACAACAATCTATTGTATAAAGAAGAATGTGCCGAGCAGACGGTATTTGTTTGTTTTGTATGCAAATCTACACTTTTATTCTGAGCTTGACCTTCGAAACTAGAGGAAGGTCACTATCTATATGCGATATCGAAAACCCCCCCCTATCCCACTTTTTCACCCATTAAAGCTGAATTTTGAACACTTGACGGGTCCAAAATAAGAGGAAAATTACTGGTAGTAATAGGGGTAAGACATCACGGCCTCAAAACTTTACTCCAAATCAATCATAATCCCGGACAACGCCAGCTAGTCTTACTCTATCTTCTATTATATAAAGAAGAATGTCTCAGGCGGGCAGTGTTTGTTTGTTTTGTATACAAATCTACAGTTTTATTACGAGCTTGATAAAATTTTGTACACTTAACTTTCGAAACAACAGAAAGGTCACTGTCTACATGAGATTTCGAAAAACCACCCCTTTCCCGACACTTAAAGCAGAATTTTGGTAATTTTTGATGAAATTTCAGACACTTGACATTCAAAATAATAGGAAAACTACTGGGTGGAGGTAGGGTTAACACATCACAACAGGCAACGCCGGGTACTTCAACTAGTAACACATAAAAATGGTAAACGTTTATGGTGGATATCTGACGGTCTCTCGTCTCCAGGGGGCTATAAGGGGGACTTCATCCAGGCAGCCATGGCAGTAATGATGGTATTCTTGGATTGGCGTACCATAAGCTTCCCATGCGGTGGCAGAGAAGTGCCCTAAATGAGTGCACCTCCATGCTTCCTCCAGGAACATTTCCGTAGCGCTGCAATATCTCGGTAGACGGAATAGTTGGCGGCATACATTATTGTAGGTGATCTTTAGCTTATACCATTGGAATGCGGTGTCATCTACACACAGTTTTGGTATATACAGAGATGTGCAGAATATGTTGAACAGTATTCTTTTGATGTTTTTGCTGCAAAAGTCAAAACGCCCTGACAGCATACCTGCTCTATCGCTCTTCTTTGATAAAAAATGGCTGTAAGGAATGGGCTTAGATAACACAACTGACAGATGCATTCTACCGAAAAGAGTCACAGTCACAATTTAATCTTTTTTCCATATGTTTTTTTTTAATCATATTGTTTGAATAAAAAATTATTAAATTACATATATTACTTACAACATTTAAGATGAATACTACTTGCATGAATCGGAGGCCTTTTGAGTAAAGCATTCTCAGCAGCCAAATATCATGGAATAATGTAACTTGTACAGCGCCCCTGAGGTGATTTCTCACAAAAGCGGCGCTATAGAAATGGTCCAATTATTATTATTATTATTATTAAATGGTCCATTACGAGGAAATAATGTTTTAAGTCGGGTATCCTTTAGAAAATTGTTTTGAGATCTGTATGAACTCCAAATATTTTGAAAAGATCCAGTAAGCTTTGCTGGAAGGTATTTAAATCAATTAACGGAATGGCTCCGGCTTACTTATCGGAACTGTGCATTCCTGAAAATTCCAATTTACAACAGTTAACTCTTAGGATCAGCGATGTCATCAGCTATCGGAAAGTTGAAGAAACTAAAGCGCACACCGGATACTAAGATCAGTGAGCGTGCCTTCAGCGTGTCAGGCCCTAAAGATTGATTAAAGACTCGACAGAATTCAGAGCAAACCTTAAAACTCATCTCTTCGGAAAGTTACATTCATGAATATAACTTTCTGAAGAGCTAGCCGGTTATTACCTATCTAGAGTTATTTATAGAATAGTTTTAATTTTTTTATAGTCCGCAACATTGTAAATATGTAACTATAAATATTTGTAAATGTGAATAATTATTATCGATAATTTCAGTTAAACTCGAGTACAATTTTTTCAGTGATTTTGTAAATCTGTTCTCCAGTCCTAAATTCTAACTAGCTAACCATCACGCCGTTTCTCCGCAGGGGTAGGCAGAGAGAACGGACCGCCAAACAACTCGATCTTGGCATACACTTCTTGCTTCATTCACATTCATAAATACCAACTCTTCTTTAGCCACTAACCTTCTAATAAATGTAATACTAATAACAAATAAAGTAGTATCTGCGATATCATATGATGTGCAGTGTTTTCTGATATTGTGGCTTGTGTGTGAAAAATCATATAATCCCAAGCTAAAATTTTATAATACATATAAGGTGTTAATCTGGAGTGACCTGCCAGGTAAGAATGTTTCTGTGTGTACATAATAAGATAAACCCTAGCAAGTAATATCTGTAGGGCACTTGAGGTGATTTTTAACAATAACGGCTCTATACGAATTATTATTATTATAATTTCTTCAAACAATTGGTATTCACTTTGTGGCATCATTATTAATAAATGAATTAAAAATACACTTTGTTTTCACCACATTATAAATATACATAGATATCTAGTTGTTTCGAAAGCGATGCTTTCTTCACCAGGAATATATGTATATTAATACATTTTATAGTATTCATATATTCCTGATGAAGAAAACATCACTTTCGAAACATGTAAGATATCTATGTATATTTATAAAGCGGTGAAAACAAAGTGTATTTTTCATCCATTTATTATTATTATTTTTAAATTTATATTATTTGAGAGTTATATATCCCAGTGGGGTACTCTTTAATGAAGATCGGAGGAATCATTTTTTGGAAAATTTGTGTTGTGGTTTTGATGCATTTTGAATTACAATACAGTGCAACCACTTGAATCCTGTCAACTAACAAATTTGCAAGTATAATGCTTCACCTAAGTAGCGCCAGTATCATTTGCTTGTGAAACTTTAAAATGAGACGTCATGTAAAGTTACTGATAATTTTAACTTTTTAAATGAATAATCTCTAATGTGTGATGAATTGCAATTGAATACGCCGTTGCATAATACTTAGCAAATTTTGTAACAAAGTTTTTAAAGAAATGTAACTTTAAAATTGCTATAGAATTACAGTGGTTGTAGGAACTGTACAAACATAATGAATGCATATACGTAATACAAAATTTAAGTAAACAATAAAATAATATACTCGTAAAATATTTATTGCAACATAAATTTAAAATACACAAACATAAATAAAAAAAATAAACAAGCAAATAAATAAAATGACAACAAATAAAATGCTAAATTATAAATAATTAATTTGGGGAACAGGCGGAGTAATTATTTGGTTTTTTTGAGGGGAAGGCAGGAATTGGGTAAAATTAATTCTTCTACTGGTTGCACTTCATTCAAAATTTCATCGCAAAGCTTTGCCACATCTTTGGGATTTTTCTGAAAGATTTTAGACAGAAATTAAGCAACAATCGATTCTATCGACGCCATCGTCCGATTGAACTGCGGCTTACACGTCCGCATTCTATATTGCGACATCGGAAGAGGAATAAAAAAGCATGGAATTGAAAGACACTGCATATGAAAAGATAAAAGTGGCTAGAAATTAGATAATTACAATTGCATCATCATTCTGCCAAATAAATTACAGAAAATAAGGTTTCCTCATAAACAAGAAAAGTGTTGCGCACCATGAGATGTTATGAAGGATTTAGTGAAGAAACTATTCTAACCTTTTCAGACAATTAACCCATGCCATGGCAGATATCGAGAGTGATGCCAGATTTTTCAATTTCATCGCTTTCATTCCCATTCTTCTCCTCTTCCTTCTAAATCAAATGAGAAACTGTTTTAATGGATATTCGGTTTCTCCTTACCGAATGAACAACTCTAATACAAATTATGTTAAATAATAACATCAAAATGTGTGTTCTGTATGTAATTGAGCCAAATTATCCACAGTAATCTACTTCTAGTGTTGCCATTGAGAATGAAGAATCATTTCAGCAATTGGAGACCAAACCGAAACAGTTTCACAAGAAATATTGATTTTACTAACATTTGGCAAATAATAATTACCTGTGGGAAATTTCAAGGGTAACTATTTAATATAGGTATGACACGAAGAATCAAATAAAATGGAGGTAAAAACCATGACAAAAAAAAAAACAAAATAAATTAAAGTAAACAACTTGCAGGAAACAAATATATGTATATGTAATAAAATAAATACATAATAATAAAATAAGAAACATAGAGGGAAAGTCATTTTTAATAATACACAGTGTATAACACCTATAAGTTCGACTGCTCCAAATTCTACTGTGCCAACGAAAGTTGATAAAATTACATGATACCAATTTGAATACTCGCTCTAAACTCTCGTCAAGTCTAACACGAGGAAGTCTGTGCGTGAGGGTTTAGTTAACACGCTCGCCTTGTCAATCTCTGTCCCGTGCCAGTTATTTGTGTTCAAGACAAAGGAAATGCCAATATAAAATGGGCAAAAGCAGTCACTACACAGTGAGCTACAACAGCACTAGCTAGCAAGTCTCGTTGAATGTCTCAATCTCAACCAAAGTGTAGATCAGGCATAAAGGTTGTTAATGGGTATTCGGTACGACTGTTCACACGTAAAGATGCAATCACCTTAATGTGACTAACAATATGTATACTGAATAGTCACCACTCAGTGAATGTAGGCTGTAGCAGCCACTAAGGAATCTGAACAATAAGTGCATTACACAAGGCATGATTCTCCTCACTCATAGAAAGCCGATTGTATTCTTACATTGGTATTAATAGAATATAATATAAAACTTCCAAAGCATCATCATCAGAGAGCATATCACAAATATAATAATAGCAATAGTGGACAAATACGGTTAACTTGAGATATCATAGTTCAATTCGGAGCAGTCCAATCGTTACAACATGATGGGAGGATGTTATGATGATGTCATTAGGGATTGTTTGATTGGTCGGGATGGATTGTTGGATTGTTTGTTTGAGGATTAGGACAAGACACATTGGCGTTGGCGACTCACATGCCCGGCCACGGCGCCTTCATCCTCCGCTCCGTCATCCGAGCCGTAGTGCTGCTGCACCTTGCTCTCCAGTGTGGCGGAATCCGCGCCCTGGAGCCTGTCGATCTTTGTCTGCAACAGAGAATTACATAACTCATTACCATACATACATTCTATGCAGTGGTGGTTCGTGACTTTTTAGTGATAAGATTGAAAAATTTGACATTGTTGATGTTGTTGCAGCCGAAATTTTTTTTTCAAGAAATCGCAGATCTCAAAACCTTCCGGCAAATCGGTGCAGCACACCGCTAAAATGAAATATTCCAGAAAATCTTCATACAAAAAATAAAACATTTTCAGTTTAACAACATCAATAATTTCTAATTTTTCAATCACACACTAAAAGGTCACGAGCTGCCACTGATTCTATGTTAGAAAATTAAGCCATAAAATGAACTCTTCTAATTGAGTCGTTGCTGAGGATCGTGACTCACAAACCGATTACCCTGATGAATCAGACGCCTACTCTCCTCATGGTCCTGCTTTGGGTGGAGAGCCATGGACACCATGGTTCCGGATACCTGTGATACTTGATTAGTTCAACACATCGGTGATCTTGATCTGCTTCTCTTGCCTTATATATACTCTGCCAGTGGCTGAGCTTCTCCAGGTTCTAGTTGTTAGTTTGGAGAGCAACGTGACAATCTATCCATTTTTCTAGAATGGATAGATTGGCGCATCTGGCTGTTTGTGGTATCCTGAGCTATCGTCTCCAACACCACGTTTAGAGGGACTCTATCCATTTCCTTTTTGCTGGCTCTCAGTGTACAAGGTATGAACACACATTTAGAAATTTAGAAGATGATGGCGTGGCCATCATTTAAATTAAAGAATGGTACAAGCAGCTCAAGTTCATCGATGCCTTGGAGTAATCAAATATCACAGGCGTCTGGAACGTAAGTTCCACAGCTCTCCATGCAGCGCAGGATCGCGAGGAATGGAGGAGTTTTGTCCACCAGAGAAATTGGAGTGGGGGTTACGATCCTCAGCAATGAGGAAGTGACTAAAGAAGTCAAGCAGCTGATGTGCGTGTTTACCTTGTTCCTGTAGAAAAGGAAGGTGGGCATGGCGCTGATGCCCTGGGCAGCGGCCGTGTCGGCGCACTTGTCCACGTCAACTTTCAGGAACACCGCTCGCGGGAACTTGGCCGGCAGCTGCTCGAAGAAAGGGGCAATGCGCTGGCACGGTGGGCACCTGCACATTCAACAAGGTTAAAACAAAATTATATTTTCGTAATGACTTTGACAAAACAACATCATTAGTGATTACCCAATAAAACTTCTAGGGTTACAATGTTACGAGGTAGAATAATAAATTAATTATGGTGACATATCGCAAAATTACACTATAAAAATTATATTATCATAGTGAAGACAGCAAAGTACTGGTCAGAAAACAAACAATACATTTTATCCAGTGGGTATTTTAAACTGTATTAAGTTATAATATCAATCTGTTTTGGCATTCTACCGAACCAAGAACCAGAAAAATGCGGTTTTATGATGAATAAATAAAAAGGAACTCGTGTTTTTATTAAAGTAAGCGAAAGACAGACAAGAGAAGTAAGATATGACACAAAGGCAAAATGATGATTTGCAAAAATATTTTTCTTTAAATGTAATATAATTAAAAGTTGAAATACAATACAAGAAAGCCATTTTGGAGAACATTTTGTAGTATTGAATTGAAGAAAATAGCGAGTTAGAACTCAATTTTCCAAAATTTACGTAGGTGTCAGTGAGTGTGTAAGGTTAGAATACATACCACGTAGCGGTGAAGTCGACCACCACCAGTTTGGTTCCAGCGCTAGCCATTTCGGCCTGGAAGTGGCTTTCATTGTTTATAACTGTGGCGAGTCCCATTTTGCGATGATTTAATTCAGACACCAAATTACAGAAACAACTGAACAGATATCCGAATCCGTCAAAACTCCAGAGATAAATTCAATACTCAGACAATTCGATGACAGGCAACAAATTTAGAACCGATGCTGCCATAAAATAAAAAAAAAATTGTGTTTTATTTTACAGTGCTGTCATATATATTATATTGTATTAATTTAAGTACCTACTTTTCATTGCGAGCTGATTAAAATATTGCAATCAAGGATGACGACTATGAACTTTTTCTTAACCATTGGCCACCTAGCCGATGCGAAACTACTCTATAAGCGGACTACTGCCAGTTAACATTAATAAGAATGGTTTTAAATGGTTTCATGAATTTTGGTACTAATTGGCTATCCTATCTATGCAAATTAAAGGAAAACAGAAACTTTTACGAATGAACAAATATTTTCTTCAATGAATGTAAAAATACTTTTGGAGTCATTATTAAGAAAATTAATAAGAAATATTTTGTATAAACCACTTGATAAGACGATACTTAGTGCAGTGGCTTATAATTCTAGGAATAACGCAAAAGGGTTAGGAACTCATAAGCAATTTAGGTATTTACAACAAGTCATTTATTTCGATAATTGTGGGGTTAGTCGTAAACTAAAGTTAATCTTAATTAGACACAAAATTTCAATAAAACTAGGTAGGCAAGTACTTTAATCTACTTGTAAAGTCTTTGTACTGAAAATTAACTGTTTACTTCGTTAAATCTACGTAAAAGTTTGTATTCTTAAAACTAGAGATTCACTGGCTTAATTATACGAAAAAGTTGATTCTTAAAGTTAGAGATTCACTTGGCTGACAGGGTGAAAGAATTATCATGAGAGTTCAGAGGCACTTCCCTTTACTGATGGCTGTCCAGAGTCCAGTGGCTGCTTTGTATGCAGAGTCCTCGCGTTCGCACTAGGTATCTAAGTACCTCCGGATCAGGATTAGATACAAACGCGGCGACAAATCAGAGGCCTGGGCGGTATCTGGGGTTTGATCTCCGAAGGGCGAAGATCAGTAACTTCCTGGGCAGAAGCGGGAGTTCGACTCGCGGTGCAGAGTCTGGGCAACTTCTACGGTAGATCGCCGAAGGGCGAAGACCAGACTTCCTTCTGGGACGGAAGCGTATCACTCGCGGTGCAGAGCCTGGGTGACTTCTGTAATTAGATCTCCAAAAGGCGGAGATCGCACTTCCTTCTGGGATGGAGGCGTAATAATCACTTGCGATCAGAGGACCTGGGCGGCCTCTCCGAGGAGCGAGAATAGGAACCTTCCTGGGCGGAAGGCTAAACCCGACTGTCCTTCCTGGGCGGAAGACCAAACCCGACTCTCTCTCGTCAGAGATCCCTGTTGCCTGGATACCTGTAGGGATCTTTTTATGACCCTTATTGTTTGGCGGGCCGCTCCGCAGGGCGGCTCATTTCCTTTGAGCTTCTTATTGCTGTCCAATAAAATCTCAAAGGAAATGCCGACTTTTTAAAATACTAATTAAGGGTGGTCTACTTTACGATGTAGTACTTTACAATCGTTTCCGGCTTGAAGAACAATATGTGCGGTTAGTCTTTGTGTGAATTTTTTTGGCAGGTCTAGTCTGGGAATTATTATTACCTTAAATGCACATTTTAGAAACTAAGTATGTCTGTGAATTTGGTCATTACTTATAAGTATTACAAAGGATATATCACACTGTTTAATATATTAAAACCAAATATTTAATATTTATGTAAGAACATTTCTTCGGTAAAAGTGTGAATTAATTTTATGGAATCATTTTACATTATATAGAACGAATTTTTCTCCATAAAGACAATGCGCAGGGAATAGCTTATGCAAATGACCTAGCGCTAGATAGCACACTAGTTTTGTCGTATTATTTGTTTCGAACTGAACTATAATAAAGCTAGTACCTAATTACGCTTTATTCTGTGATGTGTTACCAACACACAAAAAAATCTTACCATCGATCATGCTAAAAGCTGAAAGTGCTAAAACCCCATCGAATTTGACTTTGACGTTTGTAAACGTAGCTTTGTCGGCGTTCTCAAAATGTCAACAAAAAGCTCTCCAAAGCCTCCGGTGAAGCGCAAAGCTTCAGTTTCCGAACCAGAAGATGTTTCTGAGGCCAAGCGGAAACCAGAAGAAAATGGTACACCGCCAAGTAAAGAGCTTTTCTTACAGTTTCATGAAATATGCCACTTCGACTGTTCACTATTCTAACCTATATTTTTGTTTTGCAGCTACAACTGCCAAAATCCAGAGGCTCTGTCCATATTTGGATACAATTAACAGACAGTATTTGGATTTCGACTTTGAAAAATTGTGCTCTGTTTCTCTAACGAGAATTAATGTCTACGCTTGTTTGGTTTGCGGAAAATACTTTCAGGTTAGAAACATTACTAAATTAGATTTCTGTGATTATTTTATCCATGAGTGTAAGAACCTTTATGCTCTACCGGAGTAATTATTCCGTATTAATTCAATGAACTTTTCCTCACATGGAATAGGATTAATAGCTCTATTGTCAACGAAAAGAAGTTAAATTATTTTTCAATTGTGTACATTTACTGAAGCTACCTCACTAACTTTTCGCTCGGTATGAATTGTGAAAGCATATTATTTTAGAATTTTTGTTATAAAAATGTAAGAGCTACAAACAAAATTTACATTTCTGTGTAAACATAACCTCAAAAATTGCGTTTTTGATGTGCGTTGCTGTTTTTTATTAGGTAGTTATTCGCTCAATGTGACCACCACTATAAATACTAATATACAATGTGACAGTTTACGCGAGGATAAAAAAATTATTTTATGAAAATGTTCTTAACCTTTGAAATGCCAAGCTTCCACGGCCTAATATTTCCGTAGTGTACCGATGATAAACTTTTGCGCGGGGTGCTCCGTAATAACTTGCATGTTTTTTGCAAAATGATGTTTTTGTAAATTGTACTGTCTTACTAGATAATGTGTTTAGATATTTATTAAAAAAATGTGTATAACTATCATAAGCAGTTTCCTTAAAATAGCTAGTTATATTCTACATATACACGAAAAGAAAGCATGTTTTTACATTACTCATCGGATACACTGGCGTTCAACGGATACAAATTTTGTGTTGACAAATCAGCGGAATAGTGTTGTTCCCTTTTATCTTATTCCGTTTTCGTATAAAAGATGAAACAACATTATACGAAATTCAGATCTCCGATGTTCCAAAGAATTCAAGGGCAATATAGAATTTATTTTTAATTTTTATTTTTAAATTAACTCCACATAGGAGGCCTCGAGGAAAATAATTTCCCTCAGGGCCTGTGTCATCTTTGAGGATGGAGTAGAGGGTTATTTTGAGGAGAGGAAGGAGTGAACATTGGTCTTGAAGAGATCCATATTGCAGGAGAGAGGAAACTCAGAGGCCGGCAAATCGTTCCACAAAAACGAGTCGTAGAAGCGACCCGTTCCCATGTGACAAATGCCAAGCGTGTACAAATGTTAGGCGCCCGTTTGGCGTGTCTCCCGTTTATGCACCGTGCCAAAGAGATCAATGACGCCAGTCCCTCAGAGCATCTTCCATTGAAATACCGGTAGAATAAGGATAGTATTCCCACCTGATGCCTGTGTTCTAAAGATTGCAGCCGGTTTGTTAAGAGGAACGGCTGCGTGGCCTTTTTCATACAAAACTTAATTTTGTATTTGAGGTCAAAATACTTACCTAAACCTAATGATCTTTTTTTCATCAAAAAGTATAGTAAATATCTATTACGGATTAGAAGTAATTGATTTATTTTTCGTTATGAAATATACGCCATTAAGGGGTAACACCACTCTAGGAGGTCGAAAAATGACCTAATTTCAAGATTTTTTTCCGGGAAAACAACGAAAAAAATGAAAATTATGTGTAAAGTTCTTTATTGCCTATACATTAAAGTACGTATATAATTTTTTTTATGGCAATCTAAAACATAATGGCGGCTGAGCAGGTGGTTGACTGAACACCCACCATCAATGTAGAGCTCCGCGGTCGGAAAAGTTTCTCCTCCAATTGTGACTCTGGAACAAAAACCCAAAAAATTTTCAATTTCACATACAAAAACCTCGAGTAAGACGTAGGGATTTTTTTTTAATCACTTTTTTTAAGAAACGGTGGACATTTGAAAAAAAATTGTTTTTTTTGCCTAAAAATATGCACTAAAAATGTTTATAACAAATGAAATATGCAACATAAAAAAAAATCCCTACGTCTTTTTCCGGATAATCTTGTTTGAAAGATACTGTCAAAATTTCGAGTCGATCGGTAAAGAATTGAGCGATTTATGTTTCCGGCCGTGTCGAAAAAAGTAGTTTTGAGAAAAACCCGTTTAAAGTTTTCCTTATAAAAAATCATAGAAATTTGTTTATACCTTTAATCTGCGATGCCTGCCCCATATAATTGACCTTCTAAATTGGTATTCTCTTGTTCTTCGTCCTTTCTAGTCGATCTGGCAGCCTGCCTAGCCAATTTTGCTGCGTCAGTCAGTCTCGTTTCAGCCACTGATACGCGGTGTTCGTCGGCTTCGTTGCAGAAATTGTAGCAATTTGGTCCGATTTTGATTCCGAGTGTTTGCATAATTTCCATAATTGAGATCATTCCGTCATTGTATACACAAATAGCAATATGTGTGACGATATCCAGAATTGTCTTACCACTAGACCTTGATTTAAGAGCCATCGCCCACACTGTTGCGTTGAAGGACTCGTTGCTATTTTGTGTGTAGCCACCGATACACCGAGTGAGAAGATCATCACTGCTTAATTCTTCATATATTGGTTTTATTGCTTCATATATATATTCGGAAAGTGGTGTTTTATGATGATGATTTTCCAATGTATTGGTCGCATTCATTCGTTGCCACGAGCACCACGAATCTTCACCGGGCGGACATTGTTCGTGCTGCGGGTTTTCGTCCGTTGACATCTTATGATAAAGAGTCCCCCAAATGCCGTTCCGCATTTTTTCGATTGAGTCGTGGTTTCGACGTATCGCCAGGCCGTAATAAATCGATAATTCGTCAATTAATTTTCCGGTTAATTTTCCTTTTCCTCCTAGGCCCTTTGTTTTTGTTTTTAAATTGCGTAAACGAGTTCCCATACGCTTTTGCACATGATCAATGCATTCTTTTTTTGTAACAGGACAATCTTCATAAGGCTCAGAATCTAAAATGCCTTTATAAGTTTTGGAATCGCCATCTCCTATATAATTGGCATATTTAACATTATACAATTCTTCTGAACGATGAAACATCTCGATCACGGCGTCGACCTCCATTTTTCCGGCAGATCCGTCATGGTTCGCATTGCACTCGTCTGCGTGTTTTTTATGCCAGTCTTCAAAATCTTCGGTGTCTTCAAATTCTTTTCTCCAGTATTCGCACTGTTTACAATATTTGGATTTTACTACGAAATCGATTACTTTTCCGCCAAACCAGCCAATTAGAGTTACTAAACCGAATAACGATGAAAACCCGCGTTTTCGCCACGTTCCGTCACCAGATACACTTATTCCATGTTCTTGTCCTTTTTCAATTGATCTGTTCTTTTCAATGTTAGCTGCAATATTCATACTTTTCTTACAAACGGCTTCTGTTGCGATAGAAATCGTTGTTACTACCTTGTCGTAAAATGATTGAAAAATCGGCCTTGGTAAATCCATAAACGCGCAAAACTTCATCGTTCCATTCAAACCGATGCCGAGCATCCGCATTGCCAGAATAATTCTGCGATTAATTTCGTAGCTTTTGTCAGCAAATGGGCAATTTGGCACTTCTTTTTTAGCACAGTTTGCACAAGAAATGACGATTTTAAAGCCTAAGCCACGTTTTCCATTTTCTGTAAATGTTACATTTGATTTACACTCTTTGCACACAACAGCATTAGAAATATCAGTAAAAACTGTAGGAAAGTTTATGATGCGGTAGCTAATAGTATTATCGACTTCAATGTTGTAGTCATCACAGGAGTCTTTCAATTTTTTTGCACTTGTACTAACTCTCGCATCGTTCGGCGTCTCCAATTCGAATCGGTTCAACGGTCGCCTACTTGATGATTTTCGTCTTTTTTCATGCCCACTGCTAAGTTTTGTGCCTTTTCGAATACGATTCACTTCACCGCCACTCATGATGCAAATTTTTATTAGTACACTCAAAAAATAGCGACAAAAAACCACAACATTTAACAAAATGAAGCGAAAAAACCCACGTGTCGTGCAAACAGTTCAATGGTTACACCAACACTGAAGATTGAACTATACTACAAGCGTCCCAAATGGCGCGTCGCGCCGAGTTTTATACCTGCTCCGAGCGCGTAGCAGGTAGCTACGGTCGGGATCAAAATTCAGGCACTTCAACGATTGTACACCTTATAAATGATGTTGTGTCTTATTCTTAAGACCCTTAGGCACCTTTTAAGCGAAAAAAAAAATAATCGATTTTTGGAAAATTCTAGAGTGGTGTTACCCCTTAAAGGAATTGATTTTTTGCGATTTTAGAGGCACCTTTAACAATTATTTAGGGGCTAACGGTGATTTAAAAAAAGTTTTACCCTGTCTCCTTTGAAAATAAAATGATATGTAAAATATATATATTTTAAAAAAATATTAAAATAAGCATTATCGTGGACTTTAAATTAAATTAAAAACGACCAATTTACATTGGAACGCAAATTTGCCGTACATAATTTAAAATATCGTCCCGAAGAAATCTTTTTTTTAAAAATGTTTTTTTAAAAAAATGTTTTGTTTTCATATTTTTATTTACGTAATCATATTTACATAGCAAATATGATAATTAAAAAAAGAATACAATAAACCCGCAAATAATTTTCTAATTTGCCTCTAAAATTATGATTATGATTATGGCCTATACTTCATAATTTAAAACAAAAATAAATAAAATACTTCTCATGCATACTAGATATTTACATACTAGTCGTCAGTTTGGATGGGTATTTTGGCCTCAAATTCAAAATTAAATTACTTATGAAACAGGCAGCCATTCCTCTTAAGTTAACGGAATCTATCAAATGGACTGGCCGTTTCTGCACAGAGTCATGGGTTTTTCAGGTATTTTGGGGCTCCAGACTGGAGGTGGCTGCCAAATTCAACAATGGGGCGCACTTACGATTTTGTACACGGTCAGCAGGGGCCCTGTACAGTTCACCCAGTTTCTGAGAGTCTAACTTGACTCGGGCTTCGATGGAGCCACCCTGCCTGAGCTGGTCACTTAAAGTTACACCAAGCTGGAACGCTTGTTGGGAAGATTGCTTCCATCGAAGGAGAAAATTGTCATTTCAATCTCTTTTGAACGTAATCAGACATGATCGGGTCTTTAAATTTGACACGGTTATTCTTACCCCAAGTGGAAACCTTCTCGAGATAACCGTCTATTCTCTACTTCAAAGCCCTCCGAGCTGTTGAAGTTTGTGTGCCCTTTGGGGGCTTGTCAAATAAAAGCTAACATGGTAAGTATCTTGTAGTAAAAGTGAGATAGATTGTTTTCAAATAACGAACAATTGATTTTGAAGTGACTATTGTCACATACTTCTCTCTTATACCATTCCCGTAAAAGAGATTCACTCTTATCACCACCCGGCTGGGCAGCGTTGTGAGGCGGGTCAAGGTAGGGCTGTAGGAAGGGATTTATTAATGCAGGTCTTGAAGAGGCGTGGATTATATGAAGGAGGAAAAACAGATGCCGGTAGCTCGTTCCACATGCGAACCGCCCTACACAAAAATGAATCAACCCATTCTCATGAAACCGACATCAACTGTGAATGGGTGTTCCGCTCGTGTCCGTTGAGTTTCGCATACGTGCACCCGTGCTCTGAGAATTAATGCTGCTAGTTACATTGAGCAGGCTCCATTGAAATACCTGTAGAACAGACTCAGCACACCTACATTGCTTCAGTGCATTAGAGATGGCAACCGGTCTGTTAACAATGGGTTGTTAATCAGACAGACCGCCCTCCTTTGCACAGAATCAAGCAGGTTTATCAAGTATTTTGAAGCTCCAGCCCAGAGTTGGCTTCCAAATTCAATTGTTGGACATACTTGAGATTTATACAGGGTTAGCAGCTGGACACTATTGAAGAATCTTCTAGCCCTATACAAGACACTATTCATTATTATAGCTTGACCACAAGTAAAAAACCTTGCGCAGACGCAGGTCTTTCCCATGCGCAGAATGGGCGGGACTTATTAATATTTCGCTAGCTCTCGTAGGTGACAGTTTTGCGCTGGACATGAAAAAGCCCGTTTTACATGTGCAATATTTGAACACGTAGCAATCAGAAAGTGAGGCAACCGGTGAATCAACTGTTCATGTATTATCTTCAACTCCCAAAGGGGAATCGATTTCCATACAAGAATGCGCCCTTGAGGTGATTTGTCACAAAAACGGCGCTATACAAATCATCCAATTATTGTTATTATTAATAAGAAAATTAATGTTGATGATTTTCGTAAGGAAGCAATACACGCTGAGAAAAAAATCCAACCTTAAAAAAACTTTGGGTGGTCTCAAATGATTGCCTAATTTTAGATAGCCGCAGAGAGTACCAAAGGAAACTTCTCATAATACTAGGTTTTTGTTGGAAAAAGCGTCAATTAAGACATAAAATTCTCGTATTTTGGTACCTCTTTCAAAATAAAGAGCGAAAGGCGGTTCGTCATTTATGAAGAAAACAATGAAAAATATGTACTGCCAATTTATATTTTTTCAAGTTTTATGTATTTATTTACCAAAAAAGTCATTGGAAATGATAATTTCTAAGAGTATGTAAAATGGGCTTACCAAGGTGTAGTCCCTTTCCACACCCCCCTTCGTTCCGGACGGCACTCGGGAATGGTTTTTTGTTTGTGATCGAACCATAGTCACTGCTACTTTTGAAGTGAGAATAAGTAGCAATAGTTCCCATTTCTAATTTAAACCACCTAAATATGTGTTATTTTATATTTCAGGGACGCGGGACAAACACGCATGCCTACACCCATTCAGTGTCGGAAAGCCACCACGTATTTCTCAATCTGCACACTCTGAAGTTCTACTGTCTACCTGATAATTACGAAGTCATTGGTCAGTTTCCGTAAAACTTTCCGCCTTTCTTATATGTATTTTTTTTTAATATTAACTTCACAAACCGTCTCGAGGGAAATCATTTCATGTCTTCTTTGGGGATGCTGTGTGGTGGACCTTTTTGAGGAAAGGTTGGAGTGGTCTTGAACAGACCCGTATTAGGGAGGAAACACGTAGGCTTGCAAATCATTTCACAGTTGCACAGTTGAACACAAGAGTTACATACGATGTGTGTTCAAAAGAAAAGGTGTATTTCGAATGTTTTCGAAAAGTATTTATTTGTTCATCAATATCCATTTTCTCCCGTTCAAAGTAATCCCCCTCAGATATAATGCACTTATGCCAGCGCTTCTTCCAATCCTCGAAGCACTTCTGGAATGCGGTTTTCGGTATGGCCATCAGCTCGTTCTTCGATTCTGACTTTATCTCATCAATTGTGGCAAAACGCTTTCCTTTCATTGGTCTCTTCAGTTTTGGGAATAGGAAAAAGTTGCAGGGAGCCAAATCTGGTGAATACGGTGGTTGAGGCATGATTACGGTGTTGTTTTTGGCCAAATAATCATGAACAAGCATTGATGTGTGAGCTGGTGCATTATCGTGATGCAAAATCCATGATTTGTGTTTCCACAATTCTGATCGTTTGAGCCGTATTGCTTCACACAAATGTTGCATAACTTCCTTGTAGTATTCCTTATTAACCGTACGACCTGTTGGCAAGAACTCACGATGCACCACGCCATTGTAATCGAAGAAAACAGTGAACAAAACCTTCACATTTGATCGAACTTGGCATGCTTTTTTCGGTCTTGGCTCTTCTGGCCGCTTCCATTGGGATAATTGGGCCTTGTTTACATGCCCAAAACATCCGAGAAAATAGCATGGCATGAGGCGATTGATATGCCAACATCCTCTGCATCTTCCCTAATAGTGATTCGACGATTTTCCAAAACCATTTTCTTCACTGTTTCTATGTTTTCTTTGTTTATTGACGTGGTTGCAACTCCAGGACGCTCATCATCATTAACATCTTCTCGGCCTTCTGTAAAGCGCTTGTACCACTTATAAACATTTTTTTGAGACAAAGTAGACTTGCCGAATGCTACAGTCAACATTTTAAGTGCGTTGGAGCACTTTATTCCTTTTTTAACGCAAAATTTAATACATATTCTTTGATCCATTTTTTTCAAAAGTAAAAAATCGAAGACACACAAAAACGTGACTAACCTTTCCAGTTGTCAAAAACAACCACTAATCCAAAATGGCTGATAATTCTAACATATGATAAACATGTGTACCAACATAAAAAAAAAAAAATCGATAATCGAATGTACACAGCCTGCGAAAATTCAAAATTCACCTTTTCTTTTGAACACACCTCGTATATGAATGACCTGTTCTCATATGGCAAATATTAACAGTGTGAAATTGTGGACATGTCTCCCGGCCGTGTACCGGTGCCGAAGGAATTATACTAGTTCTTCGGAGCGTTTTCCGGTAAAATATCTGTATATATCTGTATATATATCACAGCGTTCGTACTTGACGACTGTTGTACAATATTATTAACTATGCATTTTGTTTAATTTTCATTATTAACCGAGTGGAAGATATTATCAGTATCACATCAATTTTCATTATTAACGAGTGGAAGATATTATCAGTATCACATCAACTCTTTATTTTCATTATTAACCGAGTGGAAGATATTATCAGTATCACGTCAACTCTTTAAATTACTTAATTTTTTCATTACAGATTCCTCCTTAGATGATATTAAGTATGTACTGAACCCAACATTCTCTTCGTCCCAGTCAGACGCCATGGACGCTGATACTAAGATGTCTCGAGCCATTGACGGCACCATGTACATGCCGGGCATCATGGGACTCAATAACATCAAGGCCAATGATTACTGCAATGTTATACTTCAGGTAGCTATTACGCCTTAAGCCTGGTCTCTAGACTATGATATACTCTCTCTTTGAGTAATCCATGTGATGCATGAACCTAAGATATGTTCCTTGTTAATGCGTGTGCATGTGTGTACCTGAAAAATTAAAAATAAAAACATTGAAGGATATTTATGTATTACTTGCTCTGATGCTTAGTTCCAACACTACTAGCATACTCAAAACTTATTCCTATCAACCCGTCACCCTATCATTTTTATACTGCCAAATTGTTTGCAGGTTCTGATGACAAAACCAAGGAGTTTGTAGCAAATCGATGTAAGCTATTGTAGACAAACTGGCCACAGAGTAATTCGTGCAACAACCAGTAGCCTATGCTAGCGACATCCACAAACCAGAGATGGTCCCCGGCTCTTACATCTAAGTTCATTGCACTCCCGGTCTTCGGTCGTTCCAGATGATTCCTTTTCATCTGTACCAGACGTGTCCTGGCACACAAGCCAACTGTAGAGGCCTGCTGATCCCAATCTACGAAGCGGTCTGGAGGGAAGGGGGTGGCGACCTATCATTCCCTTTTGTAAGAGGGAACGACGACGATTTTTGTATCACTTTGCCTTTTGCACAAAAATCCTTTTTGTGCAGAAACTCCTGCGGCTGTACAAATCAGTTTGCACAATACACACTTTTGTGCAAACTCGGATTCTGCTCTGCATGCCTTGTCCGTGGTCATTCAATGGTCTGGTTCCGTGAGTGTTGGTCGTCCGGGGGATGGTCCAAGAGTCAGCGGGGGGTCAAAGAAGAAGAAGGCAGGTCGGTTTCAGGTAGAGCGAGGTAGAGCGGTCGGTGGAGCAGAGGTGATATCGGTTCGAGCGTCGCTGGATGACTGCCGATTTTTCCGTTTTCGGCCTGTATACAAATACCAACTAGGCGTTACGCCGGGCGGCCTAGTTGGTTTCTCACGGCGCTATCGACACAAAAATCTGCATCGAGTAGCGCCGTGAGATTTAACCGACATCACCGTCTCCCTCCCACCGCGTCATCTCGCTCTGTCATCTTTATTCAGTCAAACTTAACAGTCTGGGGGAACATGCTCATCCCCAGACCACCCGACATGTACAAAAATATCGGGAATCGGGCCTGTGTGCGAACAGGGAAGCAAAATTTATTTTCCATTCGACCCGATTCCCTTACAAGTTACAAGTATTCTTATGAGCTAAACATACGACATAAAAATAGGCGGCAAGCTTCCGATTAATCATCTATGAATTTTAATATAGAAGACGGGAACCACCTCTGATGATTGTAGACATCACTGATATAGGCTTTTGGTTGTTATGTCAATTACTCTGTGACCAGTTTGGCTACACTGTATTTTTGTGACATGCTAGCGTGGGATCAAAATTTGATTGTTTCTAGTGTCTTTCACACGTGCGTCCGCTGCGCGACTATTTCCTGCGTGAGGACAACTATGCGGCGGTGACCAGGCCCCCGGGAGACTCGCAGTTCCTGCTGGTGCAGCGCTTCGGAGAGCTGATCCGCAAGCTGTGGAACCCGCGCGCCTTCAAGGCGCATGTCTCCCCGCATGAGATGCTGCAGGCTGTCGTGCTGTGGTCCCGGAAGAAGTTCCAGTTCATCAAGCAAGGTACATAATATGCTCCATAACTAACTAACCTTGTGTTTATTATATTAATGACCGGTAGCTACCGGTTGGCGGATCACCTGGATGTTGGCAAAGGTGGGAAAATTTACTTTACGGCTGACGCACTTGAAGGGTTCAATAGAGGTCAAAACCCCACCAGCTGCAGTAGAGGGACGATGATTTTATATTATAAAGTACGCCCCACTGTTGAATTTTTCAGCCACCTCTGGTCTTGAGCCCCAAAATACCTGAAAAAACCCATGACTCTGCAGAAATTGCCAGTTCATTTGTTAGATTCCCCTATCTTATGTAATCTTTAGAGCACTGGCCTCAGGTGGGAATACTATCCTAGTTCTACCGGTATTTCAATGGAAGATGCTCTGAGGTACCGGCGTTATTGATCCCTCTGGCACCGGTGCATAAATGGGAAACACATCAAATGGGTTCCTAACATTTGTACACGGTTGACATTTGTTACATGAGAATGGATCGTTTCTATGATTCTCTCTTGAATTCAACAGTCCGGCTGTGAAACGATTTGCCCGTCTCTGTGTTTCCTCCCACCTAAAACATGGGTATCTATAAGACCTATATTCACTCCTTCCTTTTCTCAAAAAACCTCTCCAAACAGCATCCTCAAAGATGAAATATAATCACATCTCCTGTGTGAAGAAAAAAAAAACTGATATAATATAATATTGAGTCAATAAGTACACTTTGCATTAATCGTGTTGTCATTTCTCTACGCATCAGAATTGCTGGCATTGACTGTCATTGGATCAGCACATGCTTCAGCTTAGTATGGAGTCACGATTCACAGTGGAACTCCTACATCTCCCATATTTAGTCCCTTTAAAAAATCTGTTTGTGTGCATTTAATTCCAGGTGACCCAATTGACTTCCTCTCCTGGTTCCTGAACTCTTTGCACATGGCGCTGAACGGTACCAAGAAGGCCAACAGCTCTATCATCTATCAGTCCTTCTTGGGTCAGATGAGAATCTATACCAGGTACTATCACGCAACTAATATTAACACCTCTGGAGGCTTCATATATTTAGTGTTAAAAAGAAAAAAAAGCAAACAATCAGAAAAAGATCCAGAAATGAGAAGAAAATCAGGAAATGCTGGTTTTTTTATTTATGTTTAGGTCCGATACCAATTGAATTTATCCCTCATGGGATACTTAGATGTATACACACATTCATATAACTAACTTTTCATATCACAAACCGTGGATCGTGGAACTAATTCGTGATGTGATGCGCCATTGTAAAAATACATAAATTGGGGGTACATAATATTTACTGGTCAGTGGCTGAGTTGGCATCGCGTCTAGAGGTCCCACCAAAATCATGTAGATCACAAGGCCGGGACGCTGAATCAAGTTGACCTCATAACTTGTATGAGATCCTTCAAAAAAAAGAAATTTTTTGAAAACCTCTTACAAACTAAGACGCCTATTTTATGCAGTGTTTCGGCCTTACGATCTATGTGGTTTTGGTCGCACCCTGGCGTCGTGAGTTCAATTCCTCGGCTGTCTAAATTCTTCATCACGACACAAGCAACATCTTCCGCTTACTGTGATGGTAGTAGGCGCTTTTCAAATATTGTCAGGTCATTTGTAACTATATCGGACTACTTGTCGTCTATATTGACTGTAGAATAGGCGTTGGTTTTCCATTCTGCGAGCTGCCAGGTATTCAAGGCTCGGTTCAGTTTGTCCAAAGGGTAGAAGAGGCGTTGTTTGAAGGAATTGCAGAGTCAAAAGGCGGTTGTAGCGATGTCCAGGCAGGAAGAAGAGTCAAGCGGAGCAGAGCGGTCAAGGTGTTGTTGCGAGTTCGAGTGGTGTGGCAGAGTGCCTGTCGCAATATTTGTACCCCGCGATAGGGCCGTGTGCATTTTTTGGTGATGAACGCTCGGGCGGCTCCGTGTTGCCGTTTTGTTGTGTAGCTTGGACGGAGGAGAGGGGATACCACGTAAATATTGTGTCGCGTAGCCCGCCTCCATCAGTCTAGCGTGCGGCGTGCACGGCACGTAAATATTGCATAAGTAGTGTCATCTTGGTCATTGAGGAGATGCATCGTTACATTTGTTACAGTAATCCAGGAATGTTTGTTTTTCTAAAAAATGTATTTACATGAAATAGTATTTTTTTTTATTTACGTACGTACATATTTAGAAAAATAGAAGTGTCATTATGGATTTGTTTACGTACATACATATTTAGAAAAATAGAAGTGTCATTATGAATTTTGATACTCACTTCAGAATATAAGGATTTTTGAAACTCATCTGACCTCCCATATCATCTGAGTTTGGACATCGTTTTTCATAATTATGTGAAGGGTTTAGAAATTTATTTTGAATTGTTTATTTTTTACATCATAGAAAACTGCCGCCCACTGACATCGAGGAGGCGGGCAAGACTGACCTCAACAGCGAGGAGTACAAGGAGGTCATCACTGAGTCCCCTTTCCTCTACCTCACCTGTGACCTCCCACCCACCCCACTCTTCATCGATGAGTTCCGTGAGAACATCATTCCACAGGTAAATACATCTTATCCAATGCTTTATGATATACCAAGAATGACCACATGCAACGCTTCTGGCTGCTAAGACAGATCACCGGCACCCTATCAGCTTTGGCCGATGTTAATCACCAATGCCCTCCGCATAAATATATTGTTTTGTTGGCACATCAAAAAAGGCATATTTTAAATATGTTCTTATAGAAAATTTATTCATCAACATAAAAATAAAATATTAATTGTTTTTGTTAATGTGTAGAATTCCATTTCATTTTTTTTTTTTAATTTTATGAAAATTAAATTTAATAATGTTACTAAAATATAACTAACTAAACCATCACACCGTTTACGCAGAAAAAAAAGTTTTAGGCAAAAAGGACGGACCGCCAAACAACTTGATCTTCATTTACTTTCATACATCGTCTCGTACATTCTCTTCTATTATTCCGACTTCTGACATGGCCCGACTCAAGTATTTGATTCACTTGATCGTGCCATGTCTTCCTTGGGCGTCCCCGGCTTTTTTTTCCATTCATATTCGCATCATGTATTCTTCTTACACTCTTTTCTTTGTTCATTCGCTCTACATGCCCAAACCAAAAATATTACACATTTCAAGTCAATAGCATTCACATCATTACAAAATAATTAAGGAAACATTTTCTATTTGCGGGGAAACGAATTTCAACTGTTAGGACCTCACAGAATTGAGAATTTATTATCACAATTATTTTCTCAGTAAATCGGTTTCACCGGTAGTAAATCATTTTAGGCACCATAAAAATTGAAATTGGCTGAGGGTAAATAGAATCATATAAATTAGTCGTCTCAACGTGACCTGACCACGGTTTGAAAATGTCTTTGAACGCCAAAACAGCTGTTACAATAATAAAAAAACTAAAATACTTGCAGAACTTAATAATAACCTTATTCAATTTGATTTACATTAATTTTTTATAAAAATAAAATAATTACAACTGCCATTATTTTCATACTTTTCGACAATAATTTTTACAATAATTCATATTTTGTAGCATCGCGGATTACGCGTTTAACTGCAACCTCCCTTACAGAGGTGCTCTTTTGTATCTCAGGATTCGTGGGTGAGATTGATAGATGAGGTACGGGGATGTTGTGAGGTAAACTACGATACAATAAATAAAAACCCTATTCACAAGAAAACATGGTCTTTATTGACTCAAAAACCCCGATTATCATTACTAGAGGAAAGCTCCAGTCCTGACGCTCCCGATGACCACTATCTCCTTCAGCGAAGACTGACATCTCTTCGGAAACGCCATCCGCCACATCTTCCGTGGGGTCAGACAAAAGTATTTAAGGATGCTACCTTATGTCACTGTTTGGACGTAGATTCAGCAACTGACCCTCGACGTCCACTCACCACTCTGCAGGGACCTTCTCCAACGCACAAGGCACGCGCGGTTCGGTTTCATAACCTTATATTTGGTTATCAATAAATTAAACCATACCCACTTCGGGTAAATCGAATGGACGCACCCCGGCGTCAAATAAAACAGGAAATTAACAACATAACTACTCCCACAAAAAAAACGTCAAGCTCGGGCTCAGTGTCAGGTTATGTCTCCCGCCATCTTGAACCGCCGCCTCTACCGGATCTCCAATCCATAGACACCTGATGACATTGTATAATAGACAATCGCAATGTTGCATTCATATCGGAGATAATAATTACGTTACAATTTTTTATGGATTTAAATATTTATTCCAGGTCAATCTGTACCAGCTCCTGACAAAGTTCAATGGCCAGAATTCAAAAGAGTACAAAACTTACAAAGACAACTTCCTGAAGAGATTTGAAATTACAAAACTACCGCCTTATTTAATTTTGTACATAAAAAGGTTCACCAAAAACACATTCTTTGTAGAGAAGAACCCCACCGTTATCAATTTCCCCGTCAAGTAAGTACAATCTTATTCTACACTTACAAACCTTTTTTTTTGGAACTATTATATGTATTATTACAATCAGTGGCGGCTCGTGACTTGAGTGAGCTAGAGTGCTAAGATTGATAAATACCATGTTATTGATATTGTTGACGCCGAAAATGATTATTTTTTTTTTTTTTAAATCTGTTTTTTGTATGAAGATTTTTCAGTTAGGTAGGGCACTGCCCCACCTACAATCTAAAAACTCCATACAAAAAATTGAAATTTTGAAAAAAAAAAAAAAAGTTTTCAGCTAAAAAACATCAATAAAGTCGTATTTTTCAATCTTAGCACTCTAGCTCACTCAAAATCACGAGCCGCCACTGATTACAATACATGTCAATATATTGTATAAGAGTTCATGCTATGCTATATTTGCTGCACGTTCCAAAGTGGTAGATACTTTCACTATCGCCCTGGTCTAAAACCCCCATTCGGAATCGAAATGTTGCTTAAAACGGCTTTAGCTGTATTTGGTGACCACATTTGAATTGTTAGGTATCTCCTTCCACTCCTTACTGTCTTCACTCAACAACATGCAACCCGACATAATTGGAGATGCCACAATTTGTGAAATAAAACAATTTAATCAACTAAAATTTACTTGCGCATGCTGGGATTTGAACCCACGATCTCCGGATTCGTACCAAATCGTAATCACTCAACTACGGTTCGATTTTGCAAGAATATGGTTACTAATGTGGAGGGTCGTTAAAATTTTCAAATGAGCATATTAATAATAATGAACTTAATCAATTTCAGAAATGTGGATTTTGGCGATATTCTGACCCCCGAGGTAAAAGCGCAGCACAATGGCAAGACAGTGTATGACCTGGTAGGGAACATAGTCCACGACGGAGTGCCTGACAAGGGCACCTACAGGGCGCACGTGCTGCATCATCCTACTCAACAATGGTACCGTTTTCACAATCATTATAATCCCATATTGGATAGGATTTTTTGAACAATTTGGCTTTTAAGACCCGTTTGAACCCTGCCGCTTATTAGAACATTCCGGATTCAAACTCCAGTGCAATGTGGAATGTGTTTGTGTAAACGATAATATGTATTAATTTTTAATCATTGAAGAAGATAATATTAACATAACCTAAATGAAACATGAAACCGAAAAAACAACAGAAAATAAAAATATATCAGTCGCATCTGGGACTCGAACCCGGGACTGCCTATCTGGGACAACCGCTTTACCAACTTAACTAATGAAACCAGTTCAATTTATATCATCTTCATCGATATCATATATATTAACAATGAGGTTTTTAAACTTAAGTAAATAATTAAAAATTGTATTAATTTTTTTTCATTTGCCAGGTGTGAAATGCAAGATCTCCACGTAACCAGCATCCTCCCACAGATGATCACATTGACAGAAGCCTACATCCAAATCTATGAACTAAAGAAAGATTAAGGTTTTTTTTATTTCTATTAAATATTTTCCACTAAAATGTTGTATTATTTTACTTTATCTTTGGCATGCTGGATTCCCACGATCTTCAACTTCCGTGCGTGCCGGGCGTAAAAGACAGTAATTTCGTAATAACTCACTTAAATACAAACAGTAATGTAACTTATGAAAATCAGAACCATATTTTGCCTTCACCTGTAACGGTGCTTACTAATTTTAAATGGACTCACCCACAGGCTAAACGATGCTGAGGTAGGCTGCCATATCGGAGGACAGTGCGCCTGTTCCAACACTAAATTAATTACTACCCAATGCAAAAAAAAATGTGTAATTTACAATGAATTTTTAACAAAATTATTCCCTTCGAAAAGACAATGTGATTAATTCGCAGGCCGAAAATGCTAGGAATTTGAGGAGCAAAGGAGGTAAGGTGAATGGGATATACAATCAACTAATTTCATCAGAAACAACTTAAAAACTGACAAGATATCCGGCTCGAAGGACCAAAATGTTACAAACGAAAATTACCCACACGGAATTGTGGGGTTTCACATGTAAAACTGTTGTGGACTGTACATAACGACAACAATAATAATGATGGTTTTGGTTGATAAGGGGATAGTTTAATGGTTTAAAATGACAAGGATAACCAAACACTTACCGTATGATGTCAAGAACGAACATTCTCCCGAAAGGTGGTTTTTCTTCACCGAACAAGAGAGCACTCAAAACGATACCTGTCAGATCACTGTGTTCCATTTTTCACAAGGTTTTGTTTGGTTGCAGAAGGTAGGGACTGGATAAATAGCAATTAGGGTAGGAACCACCACATTATTGTTTCAGAATCTAACAGTGCCAACAGTATGAGTTATGCAGATGACATGGTTTTTATAGCACTGTCGACAAGGTGGCTACGTGTCCTCCTAAATATCTGTGAAGAGTTCACACACGAAACGAACATTCTGTATAACCCGAAAAAATAGCATTACTGATCATCAGATATGGGCAGGGTCCAAAAAACATTACACAAGCTTTCTTGAACGGCGAGCTTCTGAAAATGGTAGGAGTCAAATATCTGGGACACATCATCACTAGTAAGTTGATGGATGACGATGATATCGACAGGCAAAGACGAGCACTCAGTGTAAAGTCAAACATACTCAGTAGAAGGTTTCAGCTTTGCAGTCCACTCGTGAAAAGGATGCTATTTCTTGCGTTCTGTACAACTCCATATACGTGCGAATTCAAGAAGGGTAGGATATTTCATACAAAACTTAATTTTGAATTTGAGGTCAAAATACCCACCTAAAACGAATAATCTTTTTTTTCATCAGAAGGTATAGTAAATGTGGTGACTCGACAGTTGATCCCCTGACAGTTGGCCCCCTTGATCTCCGACAGTTGATCCCCTCGACAGTTGATCCCCCCGTCAGTTGTTCTCCTCAACAGTTGATCCTCCCAACAGTTGATCTCTTCGACAGTTGATCTCCCCAACAGTTGATCTCTCCGACAGTTCATCTCCCCAACAGTTGATCTCCCCAATAGTTGATCTCTCCGACAGTTGATCCCTCCGACAGTTGATCCCCTAAAGGATTATATCTGCTGTACATCCTCATTTGTAAAGTAAGTATGCAAAGAGGATATGCGACCGTATAACCAAAGTTGATATACTTATATTTGTAGGCGTTTTGAGTGGAAATCTGCTATACAAAATATTTTTATTAGCAATAATGCCGAGTCTTCGAAGGAGTATGCATTAATGATAAACGGCGAATAATAAAATACGATATACTTATATATGCAGTCGGCTTAGGACAAATACGCTATAGGTTCCTACCTGCATATAATATAACTAAATGTCACCGAAGGAGTAAGCAGAAATATACTGTCAAATATTTTTATTAACAATAATGCTGAGTCTCCGAAAGATTATGCAGTGATGATATATGGCTGAATAACAAAATACGGCATACTTATATGTGCACATGTGCAGTCGGCTTAGAGAAAATACCATAAAGTTTTTTAAACAAAATATAACTAAGTATTTCCTCTGGGGTATGTAGAGAGGATGTACCGCCGAATAACATAAGTATATATTATTATAGGATAGGAGAGGGCAATCAGAAGAATTAGTAAATATTGACCAGATGATTTTTGGAGTGGTGAGCGATGTGATGAGATTAAAAAATATGAATGAAAGGATTATAATGGTAGGGGATTTGAATGGGTGGGTGGGAGTTAGAAGGGATGGTTTTGAATCAGCCGTAGGTTTATTTGGGAATAAAAGAACGAATGACAATGGAAACAGAATGCTTGAAGTATGTTTAGAGTGGAACCTATTTGTATTGAATACCTTTTTCAATCATAAAGGTATCCACCAATATACGTGGGAAAGAGGAAATGTGAGGTTAATGATTGATTTTATAGTGATTGACTCTAGGTTGAGAGCTGTCACCGCAGACATGAGAGTTTTCAGAGTGGCTGAGGTAGAAACCGACCATTTCCTGGTTGTGTCGAGAGTAAACCTCTTCCGCGGCTGGCGCTCTAAAGTGAAAACGGTGTCGACCCCAACTAGAGTCAAAATAGAAAAACTACAAAACAATACAAAGGTAAAGGGTCACTCATGGAATGTGGAAATCACAGGGCTATTAGCCTGCTAAGTTCAGTTGGAAAGTTATGGTAGGATATTGATTGTACAAATGAAAACAAAGGATAAAATATGGGATGTGCAAAGTGCATTTATGAGTGGAAGGGGGTGCATGGATCAGATTTTCTCGTTGCGTTTTCTCCCAGAGAAGTTTCTGGCAAAAAACCAAACTTTCTGTACTAGATCTACAAAAAGCATACATGAGAAAAGTTATGGAAGGTGTTGTCCAAGTATGGAGTGAATACAAATCTTATTCAGGTAATCGCATCTCTGTACGAGGGAAGCGTTGCATGTGTTAGGGCAAATGGTGATTTTACGGGGTGGTTTGACATACAAAAGGTGTTAAGCAAGGCTGCGTAATGTCACCGTGGTTATTCAATCTATACATGGATAATTGTATGCAAGAATTGAAAGAGGTAGGCTTGGGCGCGAAAATGAGTAATCTGCAAGTATGTTGCCTGTTGTATGCTGATGATGCGATGCTGATTGCTAACAGTATGGAAGATCTACAGTCCCTCGTATCTAGGATGAATGAAGTATGTATGAATGTAAATAAGTCTGAAGTCATGATGTTTGAAATAGAGTACGAAAACAGTGTGCAATATAGTTGTGAATGATGAATACTTGGAGCAGGTCGATGAGTTTGTGTAAATATCCTACCCTTCTTGAATTCGCGTATATGGAGTTGTACAGAACGCAGAAATAGCATCCTTTTCACGAGTGGACTGCAAAGCTGAAACCTTCTACTGAGTATGTATGTTTACGAGAGATGGAAAGACTGATAGGGATATTGAAAGAAGGGTGAATGCAGGAAACTCCATTAACGGAGGACTAACGCGGTTGGTGCAAACAAAAGTTGACCAATGAAGCAGTTAGTAGTCCACAATGGAGTGCTGATACCAACCTGATGTATGGCCTTAGAGTAATAATATACCTACTCTAAGTGTATGGCAGTGAGGCATGGAACTGGCAGAGGAAGGATAAAAGTAGACTGAATACTGTAGAAATGAGATCTCTGAGACGAATGTGTGGTAAGACCATGTATGATCGTGTGAAAAATGTTGAGATTCGTAAGGAATGCAAGGCTGATGTAAGCGTAGTGAGCAAGATTAAGAAAGGGACACTTAGATGGTTTTGGCATGTAGAGCGAATGAACGAAGAAAGGAGTGTAAGGAGAATATATGACGCGAATGTGCATGGAAGAAGAAGCCGGCGATGCCCGAGGAAGACATGGCACGATCAAGTGAACCAAATACTCGAGTCAGAAGTCAGAATAACAGAAGAGAATGTATGAGGCGTTTTATGAATGTGAATGAAGCAAGAAGTGTATTCCAAGATCGAGTTGTTTGGCGATCCGTCCTCTCTGCCTACCCCTGCAGAGAAACGGCGTGATGGTTAGTTAGTTAGCATTACAGGTATACATTGTTATGAAACTAAACTTACCAACAAAACGATTATTCGTTATATATAAAAATCAATGTAAGTTTGTTTGTTTGTCCTCGATGTTCTCGATAATTACTCTACCGGTTTCAGTGAAAATAGCAGTTTGTTTTTATTGGTGCCAGGAACGTTTAGAAAGTAGTTTGAATGAAATCCCATATGTAAAACTGTTGCTATAACATTTCAAAATTATCGTATGAAAAACATTGAACCCGCCATGTTTTATTTAGGTTAGCCCATAGATATAACACTCTTGTTAGCCACAGATTGCATATTCAAAAGAAGAAGGTTTTTTTGGGTAGAATATTTTCCAAATTAAAAACACGAATAGGTACCTACTTAAGAATGCTATGATTTAGATATGTTTTGAAAAATATAAACGTTTGGAATGAAATAAAATATTCAAATGAATGTTTTTTTATTTGGAGATAGTTACTTTCGCTATCAAATCAATTATGGCACCCTAATGACAAGCAAGAATTCACAACTTCCTAACATAACTGTTTGTGGAGAAACCCCTTCCTTAAATTTAATTTTACATCTGATAATAAAAAATGCAGTGTGAGGACATATGGAATAAGTTCGAAACGGTGTCATTAAG